>AWOL01S0006269.1:2577-24821 GCA_000715115.1 Nicotiana otophora
ACTTCCACGCCTTTTGCTTGCTTCTTCTACGGAAACCGGTCCAGCTATATAGCATTTCCTTTACAGTGTTTGGCATCACCCATTGAACACCAAAAAGATTCAGGATTTCCCTCCACAAACCCCAGGACACAAGGCAATGCAGCATAAGATGATCAACTTCTTCCCCTGAGCTTTTACACATGTAGCACCAACTAACATGTGTAATTCCTCTCTTTCGCAGATTTTCAGCTGTCAAGATCACTCCCCTCGCTGCTAGCCATGCAAAAAAGCACACCTTCGTGGGCGCCTTACGAATCCAGATCGATGAGTATGGAAAAGTAGCCTTCTCTCTCACCAACATATTCTGGTAAAAAAACTTTATGGTGAACAAACCATCCCCACGTAACCCCCATCTCCAAGAATCGCAAGATGGATGGGGCATGTCTTGCCCGTATAGCAGTGCTAACAAATTTTGGAGCTCCGCAATCTCCCAATCTTGCATGTTCCTTCTAAAAGAGAGGTCCCATACTATCCCCCTTCATGCTCCTTGCGAATCTGTTGGACCATCAATTCCTTCTGGTTTGAAACTCTGAAGACGTGGGGGAAAGAGACCCTCAGAGTATCCTCTCTACACCACCTGTGATTCCAAAAGCTGATTCTCCTTCCATCTCCTACCCTGTAAGTGATGTTGCCATAGAAAGCTTCCCAGTTCTTCATGATGTTCCTCCACATGCCACACCCGAACGGTGCTGTGATTGCCTTGGTCCTCCAGCCCCCTCCCGTGGAATCGTACTTTTCTACTATGACCTCCCTCCATAGAGCATGTTCTTCTACCCCGAATCTCCACAGCCACTTCCCCAGCAAAGCTCTGTTGAATACCCTGAGATCTTTTACTCCAAGTTCACCCCACTTCTTTGGGGAAGTGACTGTCTGCCAATTCACTAAATGAAACTTTCTAGTTCCATATGTTGCATCCCAAAGAAAATTCCTTTGAAGCCGCTCCAGTTTTTCTGTGATGCTCACGGGTGCTTGCAACAGGGACAAGTAATAGGTAGGGATACTCGACAAAGTACTTTTGATAAGCACTTCCTTACCGCCTTTTGACAAGTACCGTTTCTGCCAGCCTGCTAATCGTTTTTCAACCCTTTCAATGACTGAATTCCAAACCGTAGTATCCTTTTGCAAAGCGCCCAATGGTAGACCCAGGTAAGTAGTGGGAAGAGAGCCCAACTTGCATCCAAGAACATGAGACAAAGCATCAATGTTAGCAACCTCACCCACCGGGAAAATCTCACACTTGCCGAGGTTTATTTTGAGTCCTAATACTATCTGAAACCACTGTAGTACCTGCTTCAGGCAGGTCAACTGATCCATATCGGCATCAAAGAAAACCAGGGTGTCATCCGCAAAAAGCAAATGGGAGACTCTTCGGGCACTGAGCACCCCGATCGGAGCTGAGAATCCTCTCAAGAAGCCTCCACTCGCCGCACGATCCATCATTTTACTCAGAGCATCCATCACTAAAATGAATAGCATGGGGGATAGGGGGTCACCTTGCCTGAGCCCCCTGGAGCTGCCAAAGAAACCACACGGGCTACCATTAACCAGGACAGAGAATCTGACTGAGGAAATACAGAACTTGATCCATCCCCTCCATCTTTCCCCAAACCCCATCCGCTTCATAATGAAGTCCGGGAACTCCCAATTGACATGGTCGAAAGCCTTCTCAAGGTCCAACTTGCACAGTAAGTCGGGTTCTCTATTTTTCCTTCTGGAGTCTACAAGTTCATTTGCCACCAGAGCAGCATCCAGGATCTGCCTACCTTCCACAAACGCATTCTGGGAGGACGAAACAGACACGTCAAAAACCTTCTTGAATCTGTTGGAGAGCACTTTAGAAATAATCTTAGTAAATGCTCCCCACGAGACTGATAGGCTTGTAGTCTCTGATACAAGATGCGCCTTCTTTCTTAGGCATAATAATAATAAAAGAAGCATTGATGCTTCTCTCAAAAGCACCATTCACGTGGAAGTATTCGATGGCTTCCATCAACTCCCCCTTAATGGTGTCCCAACAGAGCTGGAAACAGGCCAAGGAGAAACAATCAGGCCTGGGAGCCTTATCACCAGCAAAACTCGACACAGCATCGTGCACCTCCTCCTCCTCGAAAGCTCTTTCTAGCCACTCACTGTCTCCATCCCCTATGTGGTTGAACTCTATTCCCCCCAAAGTAGGCCTCCAACTAACTTCCTCTTTGTATAAGTTCTCGTAAAACCCCACTATCGCCCCTTTTACCTCTTCTCCCTCAATCCTCACCCCATCCACAACTAAGGACTCTATGAAGTTTCTCCTTCGATTTGCAACCGCAACCCTGTGGAAAAACTTGATATTCGAATCCCCCTCCTTTAACTAGAGCGCCCTTGATTTTTGCCGCCAACTAGTCTCCTGAGCTATTGCTAACTCGACTATTTCCCTCTTAACCTCCCCCAATCTCACTTTCTCAGATTCATCTAGCTCCCTCGCCCCTTCCCCTCTCTCTAATTCCCCCAATTCATGCATAAACTCCCTCATTCTGACCTCTACCCTCCCGAAGACCTCCTTATTCCAACTAATAATATCTCCCTTGAGCAATTTGAGTTTCTTCGACAGACGGAATGAGGGTGACTCTGATATCCCGTAGCTGGTCCACCATTCTTTCACTTTGTCACCAAATCCTGGCACTTTCAACCACATGTTCTCGAATCGGAAGGGAGCATGGACCCCCCTCCCTCTGCATCCATCTAGCAAGATAGGCAAATGATCCGAAGTCAGCCTAGGTAAAGTAATCTGCAACACATTCGGCACCAGCTCATCCCAGGAGGACGATATCAGAAATCTATCAAGTCTAGACCTTGAGTTGGAATCCTCCGCCCTGGCCCAAGTAAACCTTTCCCCTGACAGAGGAAGATCAATGAGAAAGTGATCATTGATGAAGTCAGAAATCTCCTCTATGGCCCTCGAAATCAAATTGCACCCTAATCTCTCCTCCGGGAATCTAATAGTACTAAAGTCTCCCCCTAGAACCCATGGAATGTCCCATTCCCCCATAATATTGGCCAGTTCCTCTCAGAAAGACACCTTGGACCCTTCCCCTACCGGCCCGTACACTCCCCTAAATCCCCACTCCACCCCACTCACTCTATTTTTGACGAGAGCTGCTAAGGAAAAAACTCCCTTCCTAATCTCCTTTACCTCCAAGCTTCTATCATCCCACATAAGTAGAATGCCCCCGGCACTTCCCGCTGCTGGGACCCAGTCATATTTCACCCAACTACCTCCCCAAACACTTCTCACGATCGCATCCGACAAAACTTCCATTTTGGTCTCCTGAAAACAAACTAGGTTGGCACCCCACTCCCTAACTCCCACTTTGATGATGGCCCTTTTGTTTGGGTCATTCATCCCCCTCACATTCCATGAAAGGATCTTAACTTCCATAAGCAACAATAGCCCCCATTTCCCCACCCCCTCTAGCCGAGGTCCCTTTCTCCCTGTCACACACTCGACCCCTTCTCTGATACACCACTACATCCCCTAAGTTATTTTGCTTAACAGCTTTACCCAACTCCCTCCATGCGCCTTCGTAACAAGGTTGTTGCTCAATCCCCCTCAACAGTTCTAGCACCCGATCTTCCTTCCCTTCAAAAGAAACACCTAAGAACTTCCCAAAGTTTAATAGTTTATCCTCCATCCAGAAGGACATATCCCCTTCTCCAATCCGTGACGAAATTGGACATGCGTCTTCTGTAAGTACCTTTTCCTTGCCCCTACAGGAGGAATGCAAGACCATAGCATTGCTAGCAATAGGAACTCTAGGTGCTGGGTGGATCTCGTCATTTCCTTGAGAGGCACCAACCTCTGAAATTAATGCCTCTCTGGCAGTGTATCGTGATGGAGCCCTTGGCGGCATATTAACTGGTATTACTGGCCCGCCACTGACAGCAATTGGGGCAAGCGCAGCAATCTCCCCAGAAGAGGAAGGAGATTGTATTGTAACCTCAGCACAACTAAGCACAGGGGGAGATGAGGGGGCGATGGAGCTGGGTCCATCAGAGTCGGGGGGCCGTGGAATAACACCACCAGTTTTAGCCGGTGTTGCCCCTGGAGCAGTGGCCGAAGAGGGGCGCAAGTCACTAGTGCTTGGTGAAGAAATACCACGGCATCATTGGCAGAAGAAGGAGGAGTGACTGCTCCCATATGTTTAGGAGTCTTATAGGACGCAGCTTGATATGTTTAGGAGTAACTACCTGGGAGTTTGAACATCTAAGATAAAATTAACAATTTTCCTGAACGTAATGTCACCTGTAAGCGACGTTTATTTTCCCAATATCAATCTTAACCAACTTAATTAATCAGGGAAAATAGTTCAGAAGATAGGTGACATCACATCAACTGAGTACGCCTTTCAATTTACTATTGGGAAACATTGTACCCAACAACATTTTGCTTTGGTAGGGACCATCAGGAAAGAATGTTGATGTTTAGCTGGAAGGCAGATCAGGAAGAGATAGATTTACTCATTCCAAATCAAGCTAAAAGCTATTCATACGCGGCCGAGATAGCAGCAAGCATTCATATATAAAATTGTTTTAGCCAGTTATTACCCAAGCTTAGGGCTGAATTAAGTACCAGATCATATGCATCATATCCATCGCACTTGGACGCTATATCCAGCAAGATATCATCCGAACACTGCAAAGAACGCTTCAGAAGTATATGTTTTAGCAAGGCACCACGCTCTGTGGTAGCAGGTGCAGGCAATTTAACATGAAAGTCAAACCTCCCTGACCATAATAAAAACCAAACATTAGGATTAAGAATAAAGTATAGTGGTACTGAAGATAGAGGAAGACAGTTACTGTCACTGTGTCACAAATAATAAAACTGATTTCCCCCTGAAAGATGATGGACTAACCAGAAGAGGTCAAGCCCTGTGGTAAATTAGTCAGAGACTGTGCGCAAGCAATAAATGCAATTGGGCCAATCCCACACGTGTTCCTCCGCTTTTCCTGTTTAACATACAGAAACAGCGTTTATCAGTTAAAAGGCTCTGTGATGAATCACCCAAGAGTCCAAGACCTAAGAGAAGTTGCACATAATATTGCAAACCTTGAACGCCCTTGGCTAAGGACACTTACCATAATCTTTTTTTTTTTTGAAAATGGTAACAGATATTCATCAGCATTAAGGAAATGCTGACCGCTCTATTTACATTTCAATTAAACAGAGTCTTGTTCATCTTACAAGAACTACTTATAATTCTTTACAGTGATCCTAGCAAATCAAGTAAAGATTCAGCATCCTCTACATAATTTTCTTTGCAACATGAGTACAACGACAAAAATACAGTTTGACTTAATTCTATGTATAGGACTGCTGATATCTTTAAAACATCTTGCATTTCTCTCTGTCAAAACAGTCCCCCATATGCAAGCAGGGCTAGATTTCCACCACTTCTTTTGCCTTACATTACCTCCTACATTGTTCCAGCATTTCACTGTATTCTCCAAGCATGAAAGAGATTTCTTTTAATACCGGTAATGTGAGCTTACTCGCACCTCTACTATTCCACCGACTAGAAGAAATGAAAATTTCTAGGTTTGTTTAAGTTCATGAAAAAATAATATGGGAAGGCAGCAAAGTCGCACCATAGTTAAAATAGGGAAGACGCGTGAATTCCACTGTGTCAGAATCCTTAGGGGTCGTTTGGTAGAGTGTATAAGCATAGAGCTTAATAGAGTGTATTAGTAATGCTGGTATTAGTTATGCGTGTATTAGTTATGCATGCATTAGTTATGCTGAGATTATTTAATATCGACTGTTTTTTTTTGGTGTATTAAAAATTACATCTTTCCTTGAGTCGAGGGTCCATCGGAAACAACCTCTCTACCCTCAAGGCAAGGATAAGGTCTATGTACACACTACCCTCCCCAGACCCCACTTATGAGATTATACTAGGTTTGTTGTTGTTATATAGTTTGTGCAATTGTTGATCCAAGACAGTGTGTCCATGGAGCAATTGGCCTCACAGGAGAAGAAGAGGAAGAATCTCGCGATTGTAGAGAAATGTACTTTACTTTCCAAAAAAGGAATTGCGATTTTTTTGCTTTTTATTTATTTATTAAATATGATATTTTAATAGAAGGGATGATTTATTGAAAGAATTTAATATTAGAAAACGGGGTGGAAAAAAAATTAGAAAAGGCAAATTTGTCAACCTGTATCTTATTTACATTAATAAAAAACAGGTAGAATGAATTTTAATCAAGCATAAAATTTGAAGGGGCAATTTTGTCATTAACTAAGCTTATGCATGTATTAATAACCTTGGTATTGCTAATACCATGGTTTGCTTTGTATTAGCTATACATAGGATAAAATCAAATAGGGTGTGTAACTAATGCTTGTATTAGTTGTACATAGATTGAAAACGTGTACCAAACAAGGTATTACTAATACACAAAGCTAATGCATGCACTATTTTTTACTAATGCACTCTACCAAACGACCTCTTAATGTTCTCATCAGTTGTGTTATTTCTACCTTATTCAGAAGCAAATAACCTTCCGTCATTTTATGGGAAAGAGAAACTGAGTTACCGCAAATCCTAAGACGAGAACAGAAATCAAGCTGGCCATGGAGGTTCCAATATACAGATCGTTTAGACTCAAACACCATTGAACACAAATCAAGCCTTGGATAAATATTAAAGTAGCTCCTTTAAAGCTCTAACAGTAAGTCTCACCTCATATTCATCCATAATATCAGCAAAGTTTTCTGCAAGCACTGCTGATGAGGAAGAAGGTTGAGAAGCATCAGACTCAGAGGAGGCTGCAATAATGCTATCAAGATCATCAAATACCACAACAGAAGGTGCATGATCCAACGCATCAGTAACATAGCTAAGCAAAGTTTGACGAATGGTTGAAGGCTTTTCCAAAGCAAGCTTAGAACAAGATAAAAAAATTCTGCAGAAAGAAACAAGAGTCAGACCACATCCCTTGGTACAGAATCACGAATGATCAAGCTGAAGCTTCAAAATGGAGTTAAGATGATTTCCAACAGAAAACAAAGGTTTGGTGGGATTGGCCAAACAAATCCTTACATATGGGCCATGATGTCCTCACTTTCTTCAGCGAATTTAGCAGCTACTGTAGCTAATAGTGTTTTCCCGGAACCCTAAAAACAGAAGAAATGTTCAAATTGGGGTTCATTCAACAGTTTGCAATAATATTGTAAGATTCACATTAGTCAAGGTCAAAATCATACTAAATCAACTAACCTAGATAAATAATAGAGATAGAGACATAGAGTTACACTTAAAAACTTACGTCCCACATATTACACAGATTGGATTTCTACACAATCATTCTGTTTAGATCCATAAATTCCAGGACACATCCTAAAGGATACCATTACTATTAAAGGTAGCTCAGCACCTTGTGACTGTATGCTTCCTTATCGCACGTCCTTTTTCATAACTTTTGTAGACAGTGTGTATCAGCAAGGATGATATACAAACGATTATACCTCAATGAACAGTTGCAAACTACCTTTACAGGACAAAAGATGCCGTTAATAACTTTTGCATTTTGATACTTGGGCTCATCCTTTAAGATTGAAAGGCCAAACAAGGAGTTAAAAGCCTAATTAACAACCGTATTCATGCCAAAAAACAACTAAATCCAAATTGGATGAATAGACCAAGCTCTCAAGTAGATTAAAACCCTTTAAAATCAAATCGGAAGAGACGCAAATCATTATACCAACAGTTTCTTCCCTTCTTTCAGTAAGGCTCGTAAAGTCTTCTATAACATATAAACTTGTTTGTCTCTAAATAAATGAACCAAGTGTCTATATCTAAAACCAAAATTGATTTACTATCACCATGGTTTCCTCGAAACTGAGTCTCAAAATTATAGCATTTTGTTTCTGAGAAGTAATAAGAATTTTATTCATCAACTTGGAACGCATTGAGCAAAGAGCGTTGTTACAAAAATATATATGTAGTTTCTTCTACGAAGAGTGTGAACAGCAACAACATACCCAATATAATCCCACGTCGTGGAGTCTGGAAAGGGTAGTGCGTATGCAAACTATACCCCGACCTTGTGGAGAAGAGAGGTTGTTTCCAATAGACTCTCAGCTCAGGAAAGCATAAGTACCACATTAATAAAAAGAAAAACAAGAAGGGACAACACCAAGAAGTCATGTAAAAACAGCATTACTAACAACAAGATGACCCAAAATGGAAGAAAGGACAAGTAGTCATAGAAGCCTAATACCAACAGAATGCGAGAGTACGTACTAATACTACCGGTATGAACAATCTATACTACCTAACCTACTACCCTAATCCTCGACCTCCACACCTTCCTATAAGGGTCATGTCCTCGGTCAGCTCTAGATGCGTCATGTCTCGCTTAATCACCTCACCCCAATTCTTCTTCGGCCTACCTCCACCTCTCCTTAGGCCCTCCAATGTCAACCTCTCGCACCTCCTTATCGGGGCGTCTATGCTTCTCCTCCTCACATATCCAAATCATCTAAGCATCGCTTCCCGCATCTTGTCCTCAATAGGGGTCACACCCACCTTGTCCCAAATAATTTCATTCCTAATCCTATCTAACATGGTGTGCTTGCACATCCATCTCAACATTCTCATCTCTGCTACCTTATCTTCTAGACATGAGAGCTCTTGACTGGCCAACACTCAACCCCATACAACATAGTCAATTTGACCACCACTTTGTAGAACTTACCTTTAGGTTTTGGCAGCACCTTCTTGTCACACAAAACACCGGTGTATCTATGTTGTATACATGTGTTGCAGCTTCTTCGTGCTCAAAACACCAGTGATTTTTCCATTCCAAATCACCTGTAAAATACAAGGTGGAATTTCTCAGTTGTATGGCTTTATGTTGTCTTTTCCCCATCCTTTCCATCCAGCATATAATAGCTTCCTTTAAGCTGCTTTGCATCACTATTTTACATTGAAAACACCAAGGAACATCTGCCATCTCTGAGATGCTATGATCCAACTCTTGCATCCTTCCATCTCATGGAGCCAGATATCAGATATGAGTGTTTAGACTCATTCAGCTTCCTCAAGAGAGTGGAAGCCATTCAAGTTCCTTCCATCCTAAGATTCTAGCCTTTTGTGGTTGGTAATTTTTCTTCCTTTGGTTTTTCTTCTTTTTCTGGCTTCTGCCTAAATCTATAAGTTCTCGTCAAAGAAATATAAGAAGACATAAGCATGATTATCCTCTGAAATAAGCCAACTCTACTCATATAGCACCAAGATACTTGCACGGTCCCTGCATTGTGGGCTACTTTATATCTAGTAGGCTTCGCATATCTAATGGTCCAAAAATTGCAGGGACCAAGTTAATCCGGGACCATTGGAAGAACGCTCTAGACAATCAAAGCAAGTCAAACAATATGGGAAGTAAGTACAGCTCGTTCTTCTTCCTTTTCACTAGGTTAGTCTTTTTATTATGATGACCTTTCAGTTCTTTTCTTTTCCATTTGACTTGGAAAGCATGAAACAACAACAACAACCCAGTATAATCCCACTAGTGGGGTCTGGGGAGGGTAGTGTGTACGCAGACCTTACCCCTACCCTGGGGTAGAGAGGCTGTTTCCAAATGACCCTCGGCATCCTTCCCTCCAAGAACTCCCCACCTTGCTCTTGGGGTGACTCGAACTCACAACCTCTTGGTTGGAAGTGGAGGGTGCTTACCATCAGAGCAACCCACCTTGTAAAGCATGAAAGGAGAGACAAATTGCTTTACATTTCCTACACTATTCCATCTCTCAAGGAATCAAACATTACACCAGCAGAGAGGGGAAAACACAAAACTAAAAGGAAACACCATAAAGGTAGCTTGTAAACCATCCAGTCACTTTCAAGCTTCTCCAGAGATTTCAACATCCAAATATTCAGCACATACACACAAAAAGGAACTGGAAAAGGGGAACTCACGGAAGGCCCATGTATTAGAATATGTCCTGGCAGCGGAAAATCATAAGCACTGGACAACATCCAAGACGCTGAAGATAACAGAACTACCAACCCTGCAAGTGATGATAGCATTCAGCCAAAGGGAAAAAAAATAGTATGTAACTGGGGAAAAATGAATATGCAAGTGATGAATTTTTTTTTTTTAATCAGTTAAATACTATTTTTTTCCCTTGGAAATTTTCCTCTTTTCCAAGGGGGGGGAAATAGTACTTAACTGATTACAAAAAAAATTCACCAATCACAATATTAGCTTGGCAGACAACAAGAAATAAATGCATGCACAACTCTTTGACATATTGCAGACTTACATAACACAAATATGGTTCACAATCTTTTCAGTTAAAGCTGAAACTTTTCAAGATCTTCACTGATGTCAAATTGTCAATGATTTGATAACTTAGCACTGGCAGTTCAAATTGCAGAAAGTATTACTCCATCTCTTTACCCACCCACCGCATCTTGGTTATTATTATGTGGATTTATTTCTCCATCAACTAATAAGAATGGGATTTTGAAAACTGAGATTGCTAAAAGCCTAAAAGTATCAGAAAACAAAGAAGTACCATAAACTGCACTTTGCATTCTTGTATTCCTCCAGCATTTGGCACTTCATGCTCTCCCATTAGGAAAATTTAGCAGCTTAAATACTTATTCCAGTACTCAACGACCCAAACCATCTTTTATCATACATAGTACGTGACAGCCATCTGCTAATGTGGAAATAGTTAGAAAGCTCTCTACCTCTCCATCTCACATGAAAGCAACTTTATCACCAAAGTCCCAACGCCTGGACAGAAGAAAGTGTCTTTCACCACCCCAAAATTTCTTTTTCCAGGTCAACTAGTGGAATACACTGCTTCCCTCTCTTCATATGCCTACCTCTTTCCTTTCCAAATTATTCACGCCATCAATCCCTTCAATACTTTATTTATCCCTTCCTTTTTTCCTTTGTGTGCTGTTCCTTACTTTTACACAAACATACTCTGGCTTATCAAGCCTTACTTACCTATAATAGAAACCTTTTTTCAATATGTACTAAGGCGATTCGGCATGTTGCATTTCGGAAATAAGCATAACTTTCTCATACAATTTTACTAAAAAGTTACTGTTGGAATATATCTTCATTTACACAGTAAAAGACAAATAGATGTCCTTAAAGAAGGGTAGAAAATTTGCAATTATACAGCTCCTATAAATCTCAATGCATTTAGAGTTCCATTCAGACATTTAGATGATTTAACACTAATCAAACGAGGAAATACCTACTATTGATCACATCAGATGCAGCCATTCCCATCCAGTCTAATGAAGAAATTGTAAGACTGGTGCTTTTAGCAAAGCATTTCTCCCTGACAGTCCTAATGGAGAGACCATTGCCCAGTTGAAGCTTTCCAAGCCAAGGTTCTAAGCTTTCGGGAGTAGTAGTTAACTTGCTTCCTTCATCAAATGCAACTTCATATGCATCAATCTTTTCATCACGTATTGATTCATCAGAAATTGACAACACATACACGACATCTAGTGCTGCTTCTCCACCATTCATTGTTTGGACACCATGTTTTATGGATCTGTCATCTTTCACTTTGAAGTGAAGCAAAGTTGTGTTTCCTAAAATCAATGATTTAACTTCCACTCCAGCCTTTAGCGTGGCAGCATGTAGTTGTGCAAGACACCATCTGCGCAAAAGAGCTGCAATGCCCTTTTTGATATCAGACTTGACGCTCGTTTCTTTGTCTTCCTTGCTAGATTCAGAAGAAAAGGCTGTGGCAATTTTCTCATGGGTTGACCAGTCAATAGTACCCATCTCAATGTCTGAATTGGTTCTGAGAAGTGTTGTTATTATTTTATTATTAAATTTGTTACCCAAAACTTCAGCATTATTTTCTTCAGAAACCCCATTCTCTGGGAGTATCTTGAATTCACAAGGTGAAAGCGAAACAAAAGGAATCTCTTTCTTCAATTTGACATTGAATCTCTTCACATAAACACCTGGAAACAAAGTAATTTTTCAGAGCTACAGTAAGAAAACAAAGGTGAAATAATTGCAACCAAACCAATTTATTCTTGATAGAATCCTGGACATGATAGGAGAAACATTTTAGTCAGGTAACATGTCCAATTCTTTTGAGGTTCTTCCGTTGCTTGTCTGACAGGAGGGGTTTTTAAGGAGTGGCTATTAGCAAGTTGGACAATTATCAATCAATGAACCAATGGAAGAAATGAATGTGATGTTCCCTATTTTTATGTTTCCTATGGAAGTTGGATCACACTTTTTTTAATTGCTATGGAAGTTGGATCATACTTAGGTATGGGTGACAAACCAGAAAAAATCTTGCAAACAATAGAATAGTTCAAATGGTATATGAAAAACAACAAGTCTGAGCCGAATAATGAGTAATAAATTGAACTGTTAGATAACACCAGCTTCTCTGCAATTGGTGCATCAATTTAGTTCTGCAAAGAAAAACCTACATGAGTGTAACTCCGCTCTCAAATAAAGCCGAAGAGACTGAGGAAGCATTATATGTCCTTTCGCCACTGATTCTGAAAATATTAGACGAACCATTGCTTGATGGATATCGTGCTTGTCACGTGCACCCCCTACTTTCACTTCCTTTGAAGTTGCACTATTTTTCAATCTACGGCTATCTGTCTCCTGATTCTTCTTGGTCTCTTTGGGAAGCAATCTGGTAATTATTACCACAGTCTGAAGAGGTTCAAAAGAGTATATACTGGCTGTCTCTGGATGAATGAAGATAGCAGAGGTCAAAACCACTCTCATCTCAACTCCATCAGCCTCGTATTTATGAATACATTGATCACCAGTATCTTGGACTCTCAATAGTGCCTTTGAGACCGAAATCTTATCATCTTGCGCCATGGAATCCTCACCTGAACTAATATTTCTTTTTCGCCTTTTTGGAGCAACAGCAACTTCAGTTCCTGGTACAAGTTGTACTGAAAACAACCGGGCAAGTCAGCTTTTCATGATTTTGAAGTTCTCAAAAACCATATTAAGCATGCGAAAAGAACATTATATATGTCCTACTATTGTTGATCTCATTTGACACAAACCTTTTTTTTTTTTTTTAACAAACCTGACGCTAAAAGGGAGAGGGGCTAAAGGTAAAAACTCTAGCAAGCATACTGCAAATATGCAACATATATCAAATTGTTATATATCATTATCTTCTTTCCTCCTTGTATAAGGATTGATATTTGATTAAATGAAGGCAAATAGAAGCCTTGATATAAAACAGATGGTACTTGATTAAATGAAAATAAGAAGCCTTAATCCATAGTGCCTCAGGGCTTTGGTCTAGTGGTGAGAGAGCAACTTGTGATGTATGAGTTAGGTGCATGTCACGTGTTCAAACCCTACTATAGACAAAAACCTAGTAGAGGGGCAAGCGCATTATCCACCGAGTTTTGAAATGTGCTCCACTAGCCTTGAGGATTTATCGGTTATTTTTTAGGAAAAAAAAAAAAGGCCTTAATCCATGGTATTAGTAAATGAAAGGCCCAGGTAACAGATACCAGCAATTATCTTCTCTTTCTAGTATGTAACACAAAGATACAGGCAACATTGTCAGAGAATACATGATTGAAAGTAGTCATTAAGGTCCAAAACATGCATCTTCCTTCAGAAACTTTATATTCCAGTAATGGGGAAGCTTCCAAGTTTAGCAACCAAGTTCTTATCAAAAAATAGAGCATGATAGGCAATAAATCACATACATCAACCAAGGAATTAACATCCTCTTACCTACCGGTGTCAGCGGAAAGATTGAAAAAACTTTGAATGTGATAATTGTTTGCCCATGCAGCCACAAAGGAAATCGCATTTCGTCATGGACAATACCAACCTGCATAAAATACACAATGGTTGAGTATTGGTCAACTTCAAGAAAACATTATCATTCCCAAGGCTTTGAGTTAAATATTGTGTTTGACTTTACATTGTTCTTGAAAGAAAATTATAGACAGAATAGTATACTAACTTGAACATGGATTACCTTCCAAGAAGTGGGCTTATAGGCCAGGTGATAGATTATCTTTTCTGATTTAACTAGGGGAGTGAACTGAAAGTACGGAACCAGGAAAAACTTTAGAATGGGTATAATAGGTGGTAATATGGTCTAAATGATCAAACTGGATACTAATTTGGCACGACCCAGATGAGAAATGTGGAATTTAGTGTGAAACGCAAAGAGTATGCTATGACATAAGTTCAGTAGGTCTTTTGATATGTTTACAAAATTAAAACGAGTATCTTCCCCCTTTTTCGCCGGGAATGGGATTAATTTTGTTGCTTTTTAAATAACTGTGCAGCTCTGGCCAACTTGCTCACCTCAACTACTCCAGGTAGTAACTACAACTCCAATCAACACAAGTACTACGTTTGTGTTAACAAACAGTCAATTCTAGAGAGTAAGAAGGATCTGAAACAATCTCAAGCATTCCCTCCTACAAGTAACATTAAAGATGCTCATGCTTATTCTAAATAAAACTTTTAGTACTTTCTAGCTGGACTTTGAGCAATAAACCAAAACCCAAGAGCAAAGAGAAAGGATGACAGTCAGCAACCAAGGTATGATTCTTTTTTCGCAGGTAACACAGGGTTGAGCTAAAAACCACATCATCAAAACAGGTCGATCTTTCATAAATTTGTTTTAAGCAAGTTAGAAATGAAAGGCATAATTTGCCTTATGCTAACCAAAACCCATAAGTGTCTTTTATCCTTTGCCCATTTCTAAGAGAAATGCCCATATTTCACAGCATTAATTCAATTGAATCCTTCTTAAAAACTGTATGAATCGAGGTTTATTATTGTATCAGACAAAAACAAATACGAAAATCTGCCACCCTAAAGCAAGAAAGCAGCGGAGCAACATGGAAAACGTATACAAATAAACATATCACTGTGCAGCTACACCTCTCCGCCTGCCCCAACAGCAAATCCCATTAGTGGTGATTATGCCCTCTGTAATTGTCATTTCTTTTTTAACTTTTATTTAGGGGAACAAGCAGTTTGCTAGAAAACAACCTGGCTTAAACACTAATGTCATTTGTCTTATGCATCGCATCATTATGAAATTTTAATATCACGATTAAGGTGATCGATAAGGTTCACAAAAAAGATCATATCCTGGTAGTTTCTTATCCATCCCATTTAAAGCTTAACCTTTTATAAGCAAAAGCTACAGGAAAACCTGTAAATACTAAAACATATGATACACAAGAACGAGGAAGAACTTTTCTTTGCTAAAAACCACTAGGTGATTTCTTCCATCTGCCCAAGCCTTGGTAGACAAAGTATCTGGTCTACCAAAGAATTAGTCAGGTACGCACAAGTTGGCCCGGGCACCACCGTTATTTAAAAAAAAACAACGAGGAAAAACTGTATACAAGTGAAACAACACATTCTCAATCAATAACACATAGTAATTATAAGCACCTGCTTTAAAATAGCCTGCTCGGCATGCTCAGCATTAAGTTCCAAAACTTCCCAATCATCTTCAGTATCTGGCTCTATGGTAACCATAGTAGCTTTAGACAAATTAGATAGTGCTATTACTCGAACCACCGTACGATCCGACAATCCAATACACTCGGCATATTGTTTTGCAATCTTCATCCACACAACAAACAACATAAATTACACAAAACCAAAAGAAAAATTGAACATTTTCAGTTAGGAGTTAAATTCGTTAGGAAAATTTGAGAAGTTGAGGTGTGTCAACCTGAATAGAATTAGGAAAGGGATGGGAAGAAGCGGCACCGGACCAAGCTACACGCCAGAGTTGGTTAGCGTTTTGAGGAGAGCGAAGTTCGAGGGCTAGAATGGGAGGAAGGTAGCCGGAAGCGGTGGTGGACTCGAGAGTCTGAATTAAGCTCACGGGTAACGATACGAAACAGCTCTCGATTCCTCCGACGACTCTCACCTCCAACTCCATCTTTTTGCGAGTGCGATATCTGATGTTTGGAATGTGAGAAGAATGGTTTTTAGGATGAGGTATAGCAAGACTGATTGCTGACTAAAATATTGCTTTTCCCGAGGTGTACTATCATTGATGATAGTTATTAGACCCGACCCCAATAAAATGTGATGGGGAAGCGGGTTCACTGTTTGTTTGTTTTTTGTTTAAATGACCGGTAAAGATCACAAGATTGGATTATTATATATATATATATATATATATATATATCTTGAAAGTTTAGCGTTGTTTGCTTAAAAGTACTATACTATTCAAGAATTTATGGTAGTATATTTTAAACTCAAATCGAAAAATCATCTACACAATTAAATTTTGCGAACTACCCTGAGTTTTATAGTGTAACTCACACAACTAATATTAGTTATGTGAGGCTTTTATCTCACAAATTTGTGAACTTATATTAGGATTGTCTAAGGGAAGAGTATTACCCGAACCGATACCGGTACAGTACTGCAACGTACCGGTCCGGATTGGGGTTAGGGTAAGGGGACTGGGAGGGTACCGATATAATTGGTCTGGTTGGTACCCTTTAGGTACCGAACCGATACCCTTAAGGTTTTTTTTAAAATGAAGTTGTTTTTGTATTGTCAGCCAACGGTTATTTTTTAAAAAATAGCCATTGGCAACGGCTTAAAACGGCTATTTTTGCCTCCCTAGCCCCCTAACAACCCCCCACCCCCTAAACTTTTATTTTTTAATCTCTAAGTTGTTCAAATACACTTTGGCCCTATTTTAGAACTATAAATATTCTATTTCATTCTTTCAATTTTTACACAAAACTCTCATATCTCTCTAATTATCTATCTCTCTCTATCTCTAATTATAATTAATGTTCTAGCATTATTATTAAGTTTCGTATTTATTTTTGTTATACTTGTGTTACTATTTGTTGTAATTTTAATTATTTATTATTAAAAATGGCTCCTAAACTAGTAAAAAAGCATGTAATAAATTAATTAAGGATAATGCTAAGAAGGGGGGCCCTCGTTTTGAAACAAATCCTAACTATTCTGGGTTTAGGCGTTACATACGAGCAACGTATAATCATGCTTTTTAAGCTTTTCCTAGAACAACTGTTAGAACTAATATTTGCAATGATGAAGGAAATGAAAACTTGCTGAAATACTAGAAGAGAAGAAACTCTGACCTTCCAGAAATAATTCTAGAAGACAACGATGTCTATATTAAAATATTATCTACCGAAGACAGCGGGGACGCAGAAAAACAAGTGTTATCAATTTCAATAGAATAACCAATAAAAGTTATTGAAAATTTTCGTAAATCGTTCAAAAAATATGTAATTTTATTTTTATAAGTATCAAAATAAAGATACTGAATGTTTTTCATCCATTAAAGTTTGTTTGTATTTAAATATAATATTTTTAAAATTTTTAATTTAGAAATACCCCTAAGTACATGTACCGCCCCCTTAAGTATCCCCCTCCTTAAGACCGGTAGGGGTACTAGTGAGGTACCTATAAAAGTACCCTTACCTCATACCCTTAAATTTTCTTAACAATAATTTCCTTAAGGTAACCCCTCCCCCTACTGTTACCCTCTCCAGTCCCCTTAAGAGCCCAGTATTCTCCTCTTATATTTTTGGGTCCACAAAATTCTGAGGAAAAAAAAAGGTCTCACACAACTAGTATCAGTTGTGTGAGGTACAAAATAAAAAATTCTGTGGTGCTAGTACTTGAGAGGAAAGAAATGTGGGAGATGAATTGAGAACGAGGAAAAAAAGAAAAGAAAATTTAACAATATTATGTAAAACACTAACTAAAGCCATAATACAAGATTAAAATAATAAACTAATGTGTTTTTAACCCATATTGGTCACAAATTACCAAAAGTAGTAAACTACAAAAGCTATAGCTCAAAAAACTATAAAACTTGCCCTAAAAAGTGTTTCCCGTATATTTATAGTGGCCCAAAATTCGCTGACAAAAAATGCCCTTCGATTTTAGCGGCCGCACAATTCCAATGTGCGGTCTGCCGTTTACTTGGTTCTATAGGTTGGGGAATTCTGCAGCCGCACAATTTGGTCTGCGGTTGTACTTAAGCTTCTGCGACCACACTTTTCCTTCTGCGGCTGCACTTTTGGCAAGGCTTCACTATTAGTGGTTTTGCACACTCTCTGAACTTTTTGAATTCCTGTCAGTACGACCATGTTTTGCGGCTGCACAATTTGTGTGCGGTCCGCACTTTACTTCAATCATCATCTGAGTTTCAACCCCACATATGCGGTTGCAGAGAGAATTTGCGGTCCGTGCTTTCTTCTGCGGCTGCAAAACTACTTCTGCGGACCGTACTTTTGGCCTGTTGCGCTCCTTCTTTCCTTATGAGCAGAAAAACTCCTTTTTGAGTTAGATTTCTTTATTGAAGTCCAATTCTCCAACATTACTGTAATTTGCACAATTTTATTAGTTTTGGGGACAGAAATTAACTCTTTCGAACTAAAACTAAAGCAAGAGGGTACTAATAAGTAGTTAAAATTCACACTTATCAACTTCCCCAAACTTAAGTATTTGCTTGTCCTCAAGCAAATAGATTAGTTCCCACATCCTCAAAGTGAAAGGTCATTTCAGAGAGTCAATGATAAGCTATTCATACTCAGTTGGGACCAACAATTATCCCAATACTCATGCATTTTCAACAAGGTGGCAAATCACATATTATGCACATATAGTTCTAATGTAACACTTGAGAAACACGAATTGACTTTCCTCATCAAGGACTCTTGTTCTATCATTTAGATCACGGTGGACTCCAAACTCTTCCTCCTCTACCTTCCATTTGCCTGCTCACTTCAAGAGTTTAGCACTCAATTTTTAGATCAATGAAAGGTTCACTCTTCTCTCACAAAGGGATGTCACAAGTAAGACTTCAAGTACCATATGCTTGCCCCTCATGCAGATCACCACTAATGTATGCTTACTCGGTTCAAAATCAAGTAGGACTTCTTTCGGGTTATAATGAAGACTTTTGGATTGCGGTAGGCTACCATATGGGTAAGTGGTTACACTCTTCCGTAAGCACTCCACATTTTTATTTCTTGGCTCACATTTACCAACTATTAGAAGCATTTTCTTTTTCTGGGGGGCTAGAGAGAATTGACATCACTCTTTCTTGTTCATTTCTTTTCTTTTCTCCCTTGATGCTCATACCAGAGATAGTTGCCTCTTTTTATTTCATCAACCCTCCTTTTTATTCTCTTTTTGGCATTTTCTTTTTGTTCTTTTTCTTTTCTTGCGTTTTCTTTTCATAAAGATCATTTCTTTCCTCCTTTGGGTGCCTTGATACCTCTTTCAAATTTCCTCAACTCCCGGTAGGGGTACTAGTGAGGTACCTATAAAAGTACCCTTACCTCATACCCTTAAATTTTCTTAACAATAATTTTCTTAAGGTAACCCCTCCCCCTACTGTTACCCTCCCCAGTCCCCTTAAGAGCCCAGTATTCTCCTCTTATATTTTTGGGTCCACAAAATTCTGAGGAAAACAAAAGGTCTCACACAACTAGTGTCAGTTGTGTGAGGTACAAAATAAAAAATTCTGTGGTGCTAGTACTTGAGAGGAAAGAAATGTGGGAGATGAATTGAGAAAAGAGGGAAAAAAGAAAAGAAAATTTAACAATATTATGTAAAACACTAACTAAAGCCATAATACAAGATTAAAATAATAAACTAATGTGTTTTTAACCCATATTGGTCACAAATTACCAAAAGTAGTAAACTACAAAAGCTATAGCTCAAAAAACTATAAAACTTGCCCTAAAAAGTGTTTCCCTTATATTTATAGTGGCCCAAAATTTGCTGACAAAAAATGCCCTTCGATTTTAGCGGCCGCACAATTCCAATGTGCGGTCTGCCGTTTACTTGGTTCTATAGGTTGGGGAATTCTGCAGCTGCACAATTTGGTCTGCGGTTGTACTTAAGCTTCTGCGACCACACTTTTCCTTCTGCGGCTGCACTTTTGGCAAGGCTTCACTATTAGTAGTTTTGCACACTCTCTGAACTTTTTGAATTCCTGTCAGTACGACCATGTTTTGCGGCTGCACAATTTGTGTGCGGTCCGCACTTTGCTTCAATCATCATCTGAGTTTCAACCCCACATATGCGGTTGCAGAGAGAATTTACGGTCCGTGCTTTCTTCTGCGGCTGCAAAATTACTTCTGCGGACCGTACTTTTGGCCTGTTGCGCTCCTTCTTTCCTTATGAGCAGGAAAACTCCTTTTTGAGTTAGATTTCTTTATTGAAGTCCAATTCTCCAACATTACTGTAATTTGCACAATTTTATTAGTTTTGGGGACAGAAATTAACACTTTCGAACTAAAACTAAAGCAAGAGGGTACTAATAAGTAGTTAAAATTCACACTTATCAACTTCCCCAAACTTAAGTATTTGCTTGTCCTCAAGCAAATAGATTAGTTCCCACATCCTCAAAGTGAAAGGTCATTTCAGAGAGTCAATGATAAGCTATTCATACTCAGTTAGGACCAACAATTATCCCAATACCCATGCATTTTCAACAAGGTGGCAAATCACATATTATGCACATATAGTTCTAATGTGACACTTGAGAAACACGAATTGACTTTCCTCATCAAGGACTCTTGTTCTATCATTTAGATCACGGTGGACTCCAAACTCTTCCTCCTCTACCTTCCATTTGCCTGCTCACTTCAAGAGTTTAGCACTCAATTTTTAGATCAATGAAAGGTTCACTCTTCTCTCACAAAAGGATGTCACAAGTAAGACTTCAAGTACCATATGCTTGCCCCTCATGTAGATCACCACTAATGTATGCTTACTCGGTTCAAAATCAAGTAGGACTTCTTTCGGGTTATAATGAAGACTTTTGGATTGCGGTAGGCTACCATATGGGTAAGTGGTTACACTCTTCCGTAAGCACTCCACATTTTTATTTCTTGGCTCACATTTACCAACTATTAGAAGCATTTTCTTTTTCTGGGGGGCTAGAGAGAATTGACATCACTCTTTCTTGTTCATTTCTTTTCTTTTCTCCCTTGATGCTCATACCAGAGATAGTTGCCTCTTTTTATTTCATCAACCCTCCTTTTTATTCTCTTTTTGGCATTTTCTTTTTGTTCTTTTTCTTTTCTTGCGTTTTCTTTTCATAAAGATCATTTCTTTCCTCCTTTGGGTGCCTTGATACCTCTTTCAAATTTCCTCAACTCCCGGTAGGGGTACTAGTGAGGTACCTATAAAAGTACCCTTACCTCATACCCTTAAATTTTCTTAACAATAATTTTCTTAAGGTAACCCCTCCCCCTACTGTTACCCTCCCCAGTCCCCTTAAGAGCCCAGTATTCTCCTCTTATATTTNAAGAGAGGATTATGACAAAAAGGGTAAAGGCTTATAGTATGGTTACCAAATGAGAAAGGCTAAAGGCTCAAAGGGGGTTAACTAGGGATAACAACATTGGTTGGCAATAAAAAGCTCAAACGGACCAAAGAAAGCCTATAATCATCTCCCAAACCAAGCAAACTTAGGATTTCTTCTTGAAGCACATTCGGGACAAGTTCTAGACTATTTGCACGGATACTTGGACTAGCAACGAAAAATCACCTCACCCCTCATGCAACTAGACTGTAAAAGAGGATAGAGTCAAGAGCCTATAACAACCACAATCAAGTTAAAGATTACTATGGTCCAATAAACCACTCAATGATTATCATAGTCAACTCAAGAGTCTCAAAGTCACTAACTAGAGTTATTTTCTTTCAAAAATCTTATTTCAAACCACAAGCACGTAGTTAAGTGTGTTGGTACCAAATGAAGCATGGATGACTCTTTTTAGAGAATGACTTGATTAGGGCTTTTCTTCATTATTACTATAATTATTACTTAAACACAAAAACAGACTCATTTTCTTAAGAAGGTTGTCACATCATCCATCTCGGGAAGAGTCATCCGGTTCACACAAGACTACCTTTGGAGAGAACCGTGGCATTAAGAAAACCAAAGGCTTATTATCTATACTACTATGAAAAACATGAAATCTACTAACATAAAAAGAAGCTACTAACGAAACAAAAATCAAAGTAAGCAATTAAAGAAACTAATGAATGCAATAACTAACTAAAGATAGATAACTAAAAATAAGAAAAGAAATAGAATTATCCAATTATTACAGTCCAAATGAATCCACATGTGCCAATCAAATAAACTCCCCCTCCCCCCT
>AWOL01S0006269.1:27463-76731 GCA_000715115.1 Nicotiana otophora
CAATGCTTAACAAAATAAGAGTGAAAAGAGAGAAGGCGAAAATACTCCCTAAGCATCCTTGGACATCTTAGTCTCCCCAGCAGCATCAACTCCCGTTGGCTCAAACAACTGTATCTCATCACCATCATCATCATATATGGGAGTATCGAGAGTAGCAAACATCGCACGCACTGCGTCAGTAGTGTCGGCAGCAAGGCATGGCTCATCAGAATGGCCAGCTGGTATAACTGGTGCAGATAGATCTGGGGAAGACTGGTCTGGGTCAAGCAACATGTCAAATGGTATATCATTAGCTGTCGCAAGTCGGTTCACCTCCTTCCTAAGCTTATCAACCGACTTCTTGCTGGCCTGGGACTTTCTCAACTTCTTTACTTATTTGGTCAAGTCCTCAATAACTGACCCATGTTGTACCAGAATGTCCATGATCAGCTTCTGGTTTTCCAGAATCTTTCGCAGCTTCTCATCAAGGTCAGTAAAAACTTGTGGTGCCTATATGGATGACTACCCTGCAACAGTACTAGATATCTTAAACAACTTTGAAGTAGTTGTCTGCATCCAGTTATTGAGATTTTCCAATGTCTAGGAGACTCGCAGAGTAGATAGTGAGGTTGTAGGCATGGGCACCGACCTCAGAACTGGAATAGGGGCTACCCTAGGGGTTGTGGTAGGAGTTGTGGATGGAGCTGAGGATGGTGGAAGAGGCATAGCAGCTGCACTAGAAAAGGGCTGAGCTGATGTAGATGAAATATTAGTTGTGTCAGAAACTACCACTGTCGGCTCATCAGACTGGCCTGTAGTGGCAGAAGGCTGAGCGCTCTTCTTTGGGTTGGTCGGATCCTGTAGCGAGTACCACTCAAATGGCTTCTTCGGCTTCACCTTTATATCAAATATTCTTGGCTCTACCTTTACATTAGTGAGGTACTCTGTGATAGTGCTGGGATAGGGGTAAGCCGTGTTAGTCTGTTGCGCTGCCAATGTGATGTTGGCCGACATCACGATACCCATATTGATTGGGTACCAGGCCATGATAGAAGCCACTGGGGAATATGCAAGATGTTCTCATTCTGGCTCGGGTCAAGCCTGTTATACACAAATGTCTGCCAACCTTTTGCCTAAAAGCTCAGTGTGTTCCGATGAATGAAAACCCAGTAGTGATCCATAGTGGAGGTGGTCCCGACGGTGCTAAGATCTCAGCAAGCCACAACCGGACTTCTTCTTTCAAAGCCAACTTCTCGAGGTACTCTTTTGGCTCTAAGTCCTCAAAACCCAAGTACGCGTTCAGTGTGTGCTGATCAAACCTCACCTTGAGGTTGCGTACTTTGGTCACCTTTGTCCCCTTGCGGATGTGTGAAATGTTGGCATAGAACTCGCGGACAAGGTGCTCCTTGGAATCTACAACTCTCTAAGTGAACAACATCCAACCCTTTCTCAATCTGAACTGCCCCAACACTACAGGGTTGTATCTATCTAGATCCTTCAACAGAAATTTCCTCTCATGCGTCAATGATCTCGTTGGCCTCCACATCCAGAAATCAGTGAAAGCAGCCAAACTAACAATTATGTCTTCCCATATTTCCTTCTTCTTTGACCTCTCAACACCCATGTATGTACCCTCCCCCCCTCTACCATCATCAGGGGCATCTTGAACATTCTGCGCATCTTACTCTAGAACAATTTCTGGCTCGGAAGCCTGGCTAGCACTTTCTAAACCCTCGAAAATGCTATGAGAGGATGAAGCCACATCCATGGGATCAAATTGCCCTTGTGTCCTGGACTGTGCAACTGCCTGCTCCTCCGAAATAGACACGGAGTTTCCCTCAAAAGCTTCCCTAGACAGGACATAAGTGTCACGCCCCAAAACTGAGGAGCGCGACCGACGCTCAACCGAGTGAACCCGACCGAGCAAGCCTATTAGATTTTTTTCTACCCAAACTCATTCATGAATAAAGAGAATATATATTTTCGTTAATCAAAAAATAAAGTGATCATGTATGCAATACCGATTTCTTACCATTAGTTACTTCATTTTAAGGTCTCAATTTCACACACACTTTTTCATAATCTGAAATAGAAATAGTAATTCAAACACAACATAATGAGTTTGATTTCCCCAGTACCAATATACAACCCACACTATGTCTATGGAGCCTCTATAGATAAAGAAGAGTACAATGATAATGCCGGCAATAAGGCCCTCGCTATACCTCAAACAGAATACACAAAGAACAAAAGATACATGACCCCGGGATGAAGTGGGGCTCACCTAATCAACTAGGAAGAAGGGCACTGGTATCACTGATCAATATCTAGTATGTATAACTAAACACCCTCTCAATAGAATAAATAATATTACAAGGATAAATAATCATAAAATCAATGAAAGCCTCGAACAATACCAAAACATCACGTTTCACGTAAATTACCATATTTTTAGATTGGAGATTCTTATCACCGATATACCATTGTTCACAATACCAATACCACTATACTCTTTGCACGGAGTCCGATCACGATCCGATCGGCTAGGCTATCTCATTAGAGACATCAACCATAATCGTTCTCAATATCAACACCCCCGTACCTTTAATACGGAGTCCGATCATGACCCGATCGGCTAGGCTATCTCATTAGAGACATTGATCACAATCACAATTTCAATATAATTTCCAGCACAATCACCACCATGTGTGCGGCACGGTGTCCGATTATGACCCGATCGGCTAGGCTGTCTTATTCGAGACATTAACCTTTTTATATCAATCATCGCATTTCATACTTCTTTCACCTCTTTTCATTTCATTGGCACTAGTGGCCACAATTATAAAATCATTCTTGGCACATTGGTCGTATTTAATATTTCCTGCTCACCCTTTTCAATTTCAAGCATCATCATTATCATCAACAACAAATACAATTCAATTCAAGGTTTGTAGTACACATGCGAGCAATTAAGAGTCTTAGGCACATGTAGATATTTCACAGAATTTGGCATAATAGCCTTCGTTTGAACTTGACTTGAAGTCGAAACATTATTAATGTACAACTCATATTTTGAACACACCCTCAATTGATAATATAACATGAATAAAATATTTGGGATACTCATTGAATATATATCTTTCAACATAAACTTGCTCGGAATAGCTAATTTATAATGAACCACTCGAGTCTTACATAAATTACATAATATTGTGGGATTCAATTCTAAGAGAAGAGTTTCGCCAACATACCTCAATTGAGCTTTCTTAAACTCTAAAATGTTCCGAAAATCTTAGAACTCCAATTTCCATGGTTATTTTGTGGTCATCATTATTATTGATTTGAGCCTTGGAAGTTGTTTCTTTGCCCTTGAAGATTATTCACATATTGAACTTCCTCCTCTTGCTCATTATAAGAATTATCTTGATCAAAACATTAACTCCCTCCATAGCACTTGCTTAGGAGCTTGCACTTGATTGAGTTGGCCCTTTGCTAGTTGAGTTATGGTTGTTGTCAATTAGGCAATGGCTTGCCCATGGTCTTGCAACTCTTTGTGAAAGTGTATCATATTTGGATCACATTGTGGGACATTAGCCCGGGATTGGCAGGCCGATGACATTACCTCCATCTCATCTAGAATGTCACACTCCTCTGCATTGTCATGAATTTTCCACCGGCTAGTTGGTTCACTACACATTAATTGGTTGTGTTAATCCCACGATAGAAAGTTTATTGCAACATGTTCTCCGTCATATCATTGTTAGGACATTCCTTAACCATTGTTCTATAGCATTCCCAAATTTCGTGTAGTAGTTCATTCGTTTCTTGCTTGAATGCCAAGATTCCATTTCGAAGGATAGCCATGTGCCCGGCAGAGAAAAACTTAGTAATGAACTTGGCCGCCAACTCATCCCAAGTGTGTATTGAATGGTTCATCAAATGTTTCAACCAATCTAAAGTTTTTCCCCACAGAGAGAAGGGAAAAGCCTTAGCCTCAAGACATCCTCCAAAACATTAGTTTGCTTGCTCCCCTAACATGTATCCAAAAAGCCTTTCTAATGTTTGTAAGCATTCTGAGTTCGTGCACCAGTGAAGAAGCCTCGTTACTCAAGCAAAATGAGCATCACGTTGGTGATTTGAACGTTGCCCACCCTAATACTGGGATGAACTATTGCACTAGCATAACCTTCATTGAAAAATATTCAGTGTTGAGCCGTTTGTGGTGGATGTGGTGGAGGTGGGGGTGGTAGGGGCACATTGCCTTGTGGAACCCGGCCTCGTCGATTAGTTTGTGGCACTTGAGGTACCTCATCGAGTTATTCCTCCTCACCGTCCAAGTCCTCCAAAGGAATATTTCTGAGCTCATTATTCGCCATGTTTGTATCTATGATTTCTTCAACAAGTTAGTAACACGGAAGGAAAAGAAGATATTTTAAAAACACACTCAAATACATAGCTAACACCGTTAAAACTCCTCGGAAACGACGCCAAAAATTGATCCACGCCCAATCCACACTCAATCAATGAGTGGAAAGGGTCGTTGGAAGAATAGTACCCAACAATGAGTCGGGGTCGATTTCCTCAGGGAGTTAAATATGGGTTTAGGGTGTACACTTGATGAGCGTAGATGGAATAGCTCAATTATACTTCCAAACAAGAGGGTTTTGTAATTTACTTCTACAATCTACGCTAGCAGTGATTAACTAGAGAAAGAAACTAGAGATTGAATAATTATTTTTGTTATTTTTTAAATGGGTAAAAGGCCTAGGGTTGTAACCTTCACCTAGGTGTTAGCCTAATGGGTTAATTATGTTAACACTTATTTTAGTGATCGGGGTGTATTATAGATGTCAACTCTAAATTACCCAATCAATACCTCTCGGTCATAGAGTGATTTTGCCCAATTTGGCTTTCTAAAAACCAATTAGGTATCAAGTCAAATAGTTGACATGAGCTCAAGTCGGGTTTTCCCTATCTCTAGTTCAAACCCTTTAATTAGGCTAGCCAAAACCTTAACTAACCAAATTTCTTGTTAGCCAAATTTTCCTAGATTAGATCCCTCTTTCTCAAGTAAGAACCAAGTCAAAAAGGCATGAATCAATTTTTGCAACCATTAATTCTAGAAATAATGCATGAACAAGGCTAAATAACAAACACCCAATCATAAACAAGCATTAGATTAATTACCCATAAGGTTTACACACTAGGGTTGGGTCACAACCCTAGAAAATATCTAACTACTCATAATAGAAATGGAAGAAAATAAAGAAGAAAAACTAATTAAAGCCATAATACAAAATTAAAATGTTAAACTAATGTGTTTTAACCCAAATTTACCAAAGAGTAGTAAACTACAATGGCTACAGCTCAAAAAACTATAAAACTTACCCTAAAAAAGTGTTTCCCGTCTATTTATAGTGGCCCAAATTTCGCTGACAAAAATACTTTTGGAGAGGTTCGACGGCCGCATAATTCCATGTGTGGTCCGCCGTTTACTTGGTTTTGTAGGTTGGGGAATTCTGCAGCCACATAATTTGGTATGCGGCTGCACTTCAGCTTCGCGGCCGTACTTTTTCTTCTGCGACTGCAATTTTGGCAAGGCTTCACTATTGGTCATTTTGCACTCTCTGAACTTTTTGAATTCTTGTCAGTGCGATCATGTTTTGTAGCCGCACAATTTGTGTGTGTTCCGCACTTTGCTTCAATCATCATGTGAGCTTCAACACCAGATATGCGGTCGCAGAGAGAATTCTGCGGTCCGCGCTTTCTTCTGCGGCTGCAGAATTACTTCCGTGGGCCGCACTTTTGTCCTATTGTGCTCTTTCTTGCCTTATGAGTCGGAATACTCCTTTTTTAGTTTGATTTCTTCATTGAAGTCTAATTCTCCAACATTCCTGTAATTTGTACAATTTCATTAGTTTTGTGAACAGAAATCAACACTTTCGTACTAAAACTAAAGAAAGAGGGTGCTAATAAGTGGTTAAAATCCACACTTATCCAGGCATACTATAAAACGTCTCACCACCATCACTATTCCCACCTTATTTAAACTCACAAATGCTCGAATATTAAAGATAATATCTAAATATTTTCTTTTAAAGTAAACCTGTCAATATTCGTATCTAACAACTTTCATCGATAGATCTATCAAAATAAATTTTAAGGCCCCAAACCTTTTATACCTAAGGAGCTAAAAATGATCACCTCCCCTTTTGTGGAAATATTCACAATTTTGAAATAATAACGCATTAGTGCGCACTCAATCGTTATTAAACTTGCTTGAAATTTATTTTTTATCCATCAAATTTAGCTAATTAATAATGTTGATTTTTTTTCTTTTTTCATGAGAGTATTGAAAGCTAACGGTTACATCAAATGCTCCAAAAAGTATTTAAATTTAGCAAGTATTAACTATCGTTACCTAAGGACAAAATGATTCTAAATTCTCTTAATTTGTGTGAAATATTGTAATCTAAAACTTGTACGAGTAATATCTTACAATCGGGATAATGTATTCGGGTTATGTATTTTTACATTACATATTTTCATACAACTTCATAATATTATTTAGTAGCTTCTTTAAAAGTGTTACAATTCAAAACTTGTAATATATTATAACTAGGACGATTAATTATAAGTTACGTATTTTTATACAAACTTCAAAAATATTACTCCAAAGCTTGTTTAAATTTACCACTCTAATTTGTAAAAGATATATCTGAATCTCCATTTCTATCCATTCTCATGAGTTTGTGATTATAAATTCATGCATGATCGAAATGTATAGTATTGTTATAGACTAAACAAGAAAGCTCAATCCGAAATGCTAACCTGTTAGGTGAAAGAATCTATTTAACCTATAAACTCATTACTATTTTTCTTTTGGCCAAATACAAAGACAACATGTAACGATCTGACCGGTCATTTTGAGTATTATCATTCCGTTCAGCTATTTGAAGTCTTGAGTAGCTTCATATGATGTATTATGACTTATCTGAATCGTCGGTTTTGGTTTACATGTTATTCGGAATTGATTTGGAAGAATAATCCCCACCTAGAAAGCATTAAGTTGGAAGAGTTGACTGACTTTTACTTTTGTGTATTTGACCTCGGATCAGAGTTTTTATAGTTCCGTTAGATCCGGATGGTGATTTTGAACTTGGACGTATGCCCGAATTTGTATTTGGAAGATCCTAGAAGGTTTCGGCACTATTTGGCGAAAGTTAGCAATTTGAAGGTTTGGAATGTTTATAAGTTTGATCGGGAGTTGACTTTGATGATATCGGATTCGTATTGTGGTTTTGGGAATTTGAAATAGCTTAGTTATATCATTTGGGATTTGTATGCAAAGTTTGAGTTCATTCCGAGTTGATTTGATAAGGTTCAGCACGAGTTTTGGAAGTTGAAAAATTCAAAGTTTATTAAGTTCGATTTGAGGCGCGATTCATGGTTTTGATGTTGCTATGCATGATTTGAGGCCTCGTGTAGGTTCGTATTATGTTATAAAATTTGTTGGAATGTTCGTACGGGGTCTCGAGGGGCTCGGGCGTGATTCGTATTGATTTCAGATCATTTTTCTTCATATTTGCATTGCTGGTTTCTGCTGATGTCTGGTGCACCAAATGTTCTTTGCGATAGCGAAGTTAGAGGTGCGATCGCGTAGAGGAAAATTTGGAGCTGTGTAGTTTCTTAATCGCGATCGCTATTGGAAGACCGTGTTTGCGTAGATTTGTGTTGGTTACAGTACGCGTTCTCATAGGAGTCATCGCGTTCGCATAGAGCTGAGCTGAGAGTTGGGAGCTAGTAGATTCTTCAACGCGTTTGCGTAAGATGGGATGCGTTCGCGAAGGTTGGGCGCAAGTATGCTTCGCGTTCACATTGTCAATGTCGCAAACGCGTAGAGATTTTAGGTGGCAGTGGCACTTGTTTTCTGCCTATTCAATGTAAAGTTGGTTGTCTACAATAATTTGTTGAACATCAATATTTTCTAAGCCATCTATTGTTGTCGTATACCCCTTATTTATTGAATTGTTACCAACTTAGCCGATTCGCTTTTGGGATGATGTTTGGCCGTGCCAAGTAAAAAGCCAAATGGGACCCCCTCTTCCACCAAGCCAACATGGCCAATAAAACAAATTAAGAAAAGTACCATGTTTAAAGTGAGATACAATATTTAAAATCTGGTTGTTATTTTCCAACGAAACAAAAACATTGAAACTGTGGTTAAATACATAGAATCCCCCAACAATTTCGTACCTCATATCCTTTGTATAATAGCTTAATTCAACAAGACAAAAGTGGTATAAGAGTTAACTTTATTTCTTTCTCATCAATGTATTTTGGTTCAGGCGCTTTGGTAAAAGTTCCACCCTAATGGAAACGAACAAGAATATATTCCTTTGCCATTTTTGAATTTACCCAAACATGAAAAAGAAAAAGGAGAAGAAAGTCACAGTCAGAAGATTCTCCACGCACTGTTTTTCGAAATTAAAAGCCCCAGCGTTTGTATCAATTTTTCAATATACCACGACAAAAGAATATAATGCATGGACAAATAGACACTTACCAGTACAAGAACCACGATAATAAATAATAGCTACTTCTAAAACCAACAACAATCAAAGTTACTCTTCAAATCAGCCTCAAATGATGAATATAGTAAATGAATATGAAGAAATAGTTGATGAATATATGATTATCGTCTTCAAATGGTGAGGAAACCGCCGATAATTGATGGTTTCATCATGTACAATTAAGGATTCGGGAACGAGATTAGGGTAAGTGTATGTGAGTTTTGTGACAGAGAAAAAATAAGAAGCGGAGGATTAATTTTACCCAAATATATTCGGGTATTGCTTATTTTAGTATTAACTAGTTTGACATGGATAAAAAAAATAGGTGGCTACATTTAATTGGATATTTACTACACTTCATATTTGTCTATAGATACGCGCTGTATGTTTTTGCATTGGGTTCAACGTGTGTGTTAAAGTGACAGACAAGAAATAAGGTTGAAGTGCCAAAATGGAACACAGTTGAGATAGAGCTTGTTTGGATTAACTTAAAAAAGTGCCTTTTACGCACAAGTGCTTAAAATACTTTTTTAGTGCTGGAGTTTGTTTTTTAAATAACAGAGAAGTCAAGTGTCTGTGACAAGAATCAGCTGGGCCTGATGCTAGGCGCGGACGATGATGATAAGTCAAGAGTGGTGTTCCTGTGGCCGGGGATCTAGGTGGAGCAACACTAGACTCCTAAACGGTTGGTATGGGTAAGACTTCTATGGCTGAAGGCAGAGGATGAGCTATAGTAAACTCCTCAAAGGTCGGTATAGGTAAGACCTTAGATATATCATTGTGGTCAGAAGAGGTAATGAAAGGTTTAGACTAAAAGAATGTGACATCAATTGACATAAGGTACCTGCGAAGATCAGGTGAGTAACAACGATATCCCATCTGAATACGAGAATAACCAAAGAAGATGCATTTGAGAGCACGAAGAGATAGCTTATCTTTCCTAGGGGCTAAGTTATGAACAAAATATGTGCTGCCAAAATACGAGGGGGAAGAAAGTATAAGGGCGATTAAGGAAATAATACTAAATACGGAATCTTATTCTGAATGGGAGATGAAGGCATCCAATTAATCAAATAGCAAGTTGTGAGAGCTGCATCGCCCCAAAATACAACGGAACACGAGACTCAATGAGATGTGTGCGATCAGTCTCAATAAGGTGCATATTCTTTCTCTCTATAACCCCATTTTACCGAGGGGTATAAGGACAAGATATATGATGAATAATTCCTGGAGAAGTCATAAACTGCTCAAATTGAGAGGATAAATATTCTAAGGCATTATCACTGCGAAAAGTGCGAATAGAAATACCAAATTGATTTTTGATTTCCGCACAAAAATTCAAGAATATAGAAAACAACTCAGAACGATCTTTCATTAAGAAAAGCCAAGTACATCTTGAATAATCATCAATAAAAGTAACAACCTTAGAATTTTATTAACGAAATCCTAAGGTTGAACTGCCTCTACTAGGACCCGATATATTAAAATGAACTAAAGAGAAAACAGACTCGGCATGACTCTAAACATTACGCAGAAAGGAGGCCCGAGTATATTTCCCAAGCTGACACGACTCACAATCTAATGTAGACAAACTAGGCTTTATCTTTTGAAGCTTGGATAAACTCGGATGTCCTAAACGTTAGTGAATTACTTTTGGAGGATCTGTACTAAACATGCTATAGAGGGATTGAGTGAGTTAAGGTAGTAAAAGCCTTTTGATTCATGCCTTGTGCCAATCGTCTGTCCCGTACTGCGGTCCTGCATAATAAAAGAATTATCAATAAAATATATACTACAATGGAGGACACGAGTCAAACGACTAACAGATGCAAGACTAAAAGGATAGTCAAGGACATATAGAACGGAATCTAGAGTGACTGAAGATAGGGAATTAACTTGTCCAACTTGTTTTGCTTTAGTTTGACAGTCATTGGCTAAAGTAATAGTGGAAAGAGACTGTAAATATACAATACTCGACAAAAGTGATTTATTACCAGAGATATGATCAGAAGCGCCTGAGTCCTAACCCATGGTCTAAGAGTACTAGACTGAGAAACACAAGCAAAACAATTACCAGCAAGAGAAGTATGAGTCTGAGCAAGCGAGGCTACTTGTGAGATGTCTGCTTACTTGCTCGATACTGAAGGAACTTATTATATTCCTCTACAGATAAAGAAAATCTCTTGTTACCTGTAGTCTCGGACTGGGCAACATAAGTATTTTTGGGTGAACGACCATGTAAAAAATAGCACACTTTACGAGTGTGCCCAAGTTTATGACAATACGAACACTTGGATCTAGATCTTCCAAAATGACCTCCTCGTGGTTTATTCTCCATAGTTTGAGATGCTCGATTGTCCACTGTCTAGGATGCGAGAACAGAGGAGTCAAATGTCTATGATGAGATTACTGGGTAACTTGGTGCTGCAACAAGGCGAAGTAATTGAGAGAATAGTTTATCAACTGTGGGGACAGTCGGACTAGCCAAAATCTGGTCGTGTACTAAATTAAGATCATTAGGAAGTCCAATGAGGGTAAGAACTAGAAACATCTTCTGTCGTTGCTCTTGTTGTTTTCAACACTAGCAAAAACTGATATCAACTTCTCAAATTCCTCCATGATTGCATGTACTTGTCCCAAGTAAGTAGACATATCTAATTCATGTTTCTTTAAATTTGTCATCTGTGATATCATATCATAGAAATGAGATATGTCATTAGTGTATAAAGTGAAAGCTTTTTCCCAAATCAAATAATATATCTAGAATGGACAAAATAATGGCATCAACTTGGAATCAATAGATCGCCACAGAATACTGCATAATTGAGCATCGATCTTCTCCCAAAGTGCTTTGGCCTTTTCATATCTTTTGCTAGACTTTTTGATTAAATGATCTTGAACACCTTGACCTTTACACCACAACTCGACACACGAAGCTCAAGGTAAGTAGTTTGAACTTTCCATTAAAGGTTCTGAGGTAATCATAACACCAGAACTGCCAACGACCGAGTTCTTAGACCCGAAAATATCAACTCCCAAAGACATCATTGGATTGAAGAGAGTTCTATAAAATTATCACCAAATAACATAAAAAATCAATTGAAACTCGCTGAAACAGATGAGGAGACACTGTATTTGCCGGAAAAAATTACTGTAGTCGTCGGAGAAATCTCAAAGTGCTCAGAATAAAAATAAAACAATATGGGACTGGTCGGAATTACTAGACGATAAGACTGTCATGAAGAAACTTTTCCAAAAAAATGGCCGAACAATGGTCATGCGCCAGTACGTGGTTCTAACGCGCTACCATCGTCAGAAGTTCTGGCGGAGTGTGAGAGCACGTGGCTGGGTTTCTGCCGATGTGGTTTTCTGGGGTCTGGTCACCTAAGAATTCCACACTTGGTGGTGGTGTTATTTTTCGTAAAAAACCCCTACCGGAGAAGGGATGATGCAAAAAAAACCTGAAAGTCACCGATTAAAGGCACGGTGACCGTCCTGAAATTGCTGGTTACTGCACAACGGGGATTTCTCACTAGTTGCTCTGATACCATGTGAGAAAGCATGGAAAAATATATTATTCACGTATATTAACTATAATATAAGTACCCCTATTTAGAACAATACATAATACCTACACTACTCCTATTCCATGTAGGACTATGTTTATTCACATAACAGCTAACTAACTAACAATAATTACATATTTGGATAACAATGTTGAAGCTAAAAAATATTTGTTGATATGTTTGGTAAACAAGTACTAGTAAGTGATCCACGTCCAATCCTGAGTGAAAATGGTCGTTGCAATTATAATACCCAACTAGAGTTGGGGTCGAATTCCTCAAGGAGTTTATGAAGGATGTTACGGTAGATACTTGAAAGGAGCACGTGAAACAACTCAATTACGCTTCCAAACAAAGGGTGATTGTTTTCCAAATTAAAACTAAGAGATTTAAGCTAATTAAAAGTAACTAGAAAGAGAATAATTATTTTTGGTGTTTTGAATCAATTGGAAAAAAGCCTAGGGATGTTCCCTTCACCTAGGTGAAAACATAACGGGTAAACTAAGTTAATGCTTGTTTTATAGATCGGGGTGTATTAGAACTCTCAATTCTGAAGTACTTGTCACGCCCCGAACCTGGGGGGCGAGACCGGCACTCGGTGCCTCACCTATCCTTGCGTACCAACTTGCAACTAAGGGACTCTGAACATATAATGTCATACTTTGGCCATGGACCACATTGCAAGACAATTGCGAATACTGACTAAACATCAATATAATGTTGGGCCAACAAAGCCGTCATATCTACTACAGCTGGAAAATCAACAAAATATACATAAAAGGCCTACAAGCCCAAACTACTGCACTAACTGATAGGATATGCCTACAAGCCTCTACTGATGAATATACTGTGATCGGAACAGGGCCCCGACCTACTCATATCATATATACATATATATACACAAGATGTACATAAAGCTCTAGCCCCGGCAACTCCGAAGGGCATGGAGCTTACCGATCAAGCTGAACTCGGGCAACACCTAATGAGGAGGTCTACCCGTCTGTCTGTCTGAACCTACGTGCATGAAATGCAGCGCCCCATAAAAGGGACGTCAGTACAAAATAATATACCGAGTATGTAAGGCAATATACTGAAAGCTGAAACTGAACTGATAATATAATAACTGAAAGTAACTGGGAGTCAAAGATAATCTAAAGATATGCTTACCTACTGATACTGACTCAACTCTCTCAATATAGTAAGTAAAATAGTTGTCTGACCCTATAAGGCTCGGTATATATACAATTGCTCTGCCGTAGTAGGCTCGCTCATAGGCGTTCGGCCATACTAGGCTCTGTATCTCAGTTAACTGGGCTCGCTCATAGGCGCTCAGCCACAGTAGGCTCGGTATATAACTTACCATCTGATCAGAGGTTGCCCAAAAGGAGCCTGCCCATCGATTATAGCTCGATGGTAATGAAAATACTGTAATATTCTATATATAGGCCCTATACTCTCTTGACTGGAAGAAGACAATACTCAATTAAATATGAAGTCCCGATAAGGAGAATATTATAATTTATAAGACTAGGATAATGTATATAAATTCGGGAGTATGAACTTCTCTTTATGCCTCGTTATCAAACACATGTAATTACGAGATCATGCCAAAATGAAGGAAGGGCTTAGCCTTAACATACCTGAGCCGGTTCTCTTGACAATCCCTTTAATATACGTCAATTGCGATAACATGTAATCGGCAAGATCGGAGTAGGAAAGAATCCGTATGATATTCTTGAGAAATATTGCACTGTACCCCCTTAAAATTTCAACACCTCACGTTGCTAAGATGCTAAGAGATCTTGTTTTGAATTTTGTTTCAAGAACATTACGTTATTAAGATGCAAACTTTTTGTTTTAATTTGTTGAAGCCTTTATCTCTCGCGTTATAGAGACATCAACATCTCACTTACTAACTTCGGAAGATCTCTTATAATTTTGTGGGTTGTGGGCCCCACTTATGCATGACTTGGCCACCAATAATTCCTCCAATTTTGCCACCTTTCAATGTGACTTAAGAGTCACTTAAATGATCATATGTTTCTGCCACGTTGGGGCTTCTAAAGCTTATCCACTCATTTTCTTAATTAACTAGTTAATTCCCCACTAATCCAATAATTACCCAATTATCCACACAATTAAGAATTATCTCAAATTATTTAAAATACTACTCACTTTTAACACACTTTGTACACCTTACTATTATGGTCATGTGGTACCTTATATGGCACTAGTCGATAAATACCGAGTATTATAGCTCGGACCGTATTTTATCCCAAATTGTCAAATTTCAACGAAACTCATTTTTTTCGATTTGCTTACCCTCTCACCTTCACGAATTTACTTATACCTTGTTTGAAAAAGTATAATACTTATAATCCCAAAATAATCTCATTCCCGAGCTTACATCGATTAACTTACGACGAAACTTTAACGTACAAAAATGTGGGATATAACATCTCATTTCCCAGCTTTCATCAATTTATTTATGGCGTACTTTCACGTACAAAAAATGTGGGGAACATTTGTCCTCGAATGTTGACTGATGAACTTATCATTCTCATAACCCATAGCTCTTGCGAATGCTTTAATATTCTCCTTGCCATTTAGGCAACTGTTCTTTGAATAAATTCAAAGGCCAGGGCATTCCCCCCTTTAGTCCTCTTTCTCATACCACGACTTTTCTCCAGCTCTTAGCTAATCTCTAGGCCTCACTTTATGAACATATACAAAATTATGTCAAGTTGTCCCTCTGGGCGTCATTAGCTGTACTACATCTAAGTAGGCCATACTATACCATAACTCTTACTTCAATTTATTGTTACTGAGGTCTGCGACCAAACTCCAGGTTACTCTCGTTGCTTATCATATATGCATAAAGCTAAGTCTTTTAATGCTTCCTCATTACTGTTCATTTTAAGAATGGCGACCTAATCTCAGCTTATACTTTGTGACTTTTGTCCATCCATTATGATTCGCCTCAATATTGATCTATAATATACCACTGATAACTTGAAACTGCTTACGTAATACATTGGCACTAGGGCTTATGTTGTATCGAGGTATATTTGAAGTGATTTTTCTAATCCACTTAGGGGCGATATTGTACTTCAATAATCGTATTTTATAGCATCCCAATGTGATTCACCTTACGTGTGTATTTTAATTCCGTACAATCCATGAAATCCTCTTCAAATCATTACTCAATCGAAGGCTCGACCGTCATCCTTTATCTATCATAATTACACCTTTATTCTACTACAAGGGCAGCATTCCATCTCTTTCAAATGCTAGTAGTCTTAGTTTCCTTTGAGTTCATTCAGGCTATATTGAGCTTTCTATAACTTAGAAAATCCATCAGCTATCTTGTTTTCATGGGCTTAATCCCGAGGACTTATCCGCTCCTCGTTACCTTCTCACTCACCCTTTTTTGTCCTTACTCTTATCTTCCTAAAACCTTGTCGCTCTATCATACTTTAGCTTGCGACCCATACATATCCATTTATACTACTCGCAGCCTTCCTTCAGCTTCCTTGCACCATAGATTTCCTTGTGTTATTCTGGAACATCAAGCGAGACATCGTATCGCCTCCAACTCTTCTTTACTCTCTTGAATAGATCTCTCGGTGCCTAGAAATCATAGGCTGGAAGATATGCCACTAATGACACCGATCTCATTCCTGGATACTGAATCCCAACGCTTCTAGTCCTCTATATGAAGTATGGATTATTCACAACCTTCTGCAGCTGAGTATCTCGTATGTTGTTCATCTTTACCTTGCTTACCTTAAAATATCGCATCGTATCTTCTATCTCTTTCATAACCCCACTTTCACATAGGTATGATTTACATCCACAACTTGAAACTCTATTATAATACTTGCACCTCTGGCGCATACGCAATCCGGTGGGAGCTTCATACTGACTTCTTATGAGGCTGGTACTTTTCTAATTGGCTTTATCGTAAAGCCGTTATAGAAAATGGTTGTTGTGCTATCTCTCTTGCACCTCTGATATTAAGATTGATTCCGCTATGTTCTCAATCATGATTTCTATAATTCTCTGGGTCTAATAATCACACTCTTGATTTACTTAGTTGATCAAAACTCTTTAGTTTCCTCTTCCTTTTGATCAATCTTCGTGTAGGCTTAAGCTATCTTCCGATCTGCGGCTCCTAGTATTAATTATTACTTTAACCTTTCATGGACGCTATGGAATATCCATGATAAAATCTTCTAACAATTCAATCCTTTGTCTATGGCTGGTCTCAGTTCTTTCTTTTAACTTTTACCAGAGTCTTCTACGGCTGTATGAATGTCAACATATATATTGCATGGATAATTCTCCGAACTCTTAAGTGTGTTCATAACGTAACTAACTCTGGATCATTAATCAAATAATTCTTTTCGTTCCTTCTCAACGTTCTTTAAATGCAAGCAATTGCTTTTCCTGGTTGTTCTGCCACTTGTTGCGTGCATACTTAACTTATCTTAGTGCCCATACATATTGGAATTCCATACAACTCATATAATCTTGAATATCACTACTGATTTTTTACTTCCCATCCATTAGCCATGGTAGGTGACACTTTCTTATGGAGTACATACAACGTTGTTGTGAGACTGTTGTTATAAGATCACTTCCTCTTTAGGTCACTGAGCTTAGGTTGAAGCCTTCTTCCTTACTTTCTTAGCTAGTCTTTAATTGTAGTACTTAGGGAAGACCCTCTAACTCTTGTAATATTGTGAGCGTGTTATATTGTATACCCGAAGAAGTTTTCGATGTTCTTACTCGTCTATAAATATCCGTAGTTACATACCTCTGTGCACTTATGCTCGTGCGTTTGCTTTGAACTGAAGTTTTGACTATCTTCCCAGTGGCATTCTATTTTATTTCCGTAATACTTATACGATACCTTTAACTACCCAACTTCTATCTGAATATTTCTCAAGGGTTCCGATGTCATATCTGTGAGACTGAATTCCCCATATTGGGGTTCACTATATTCATCTTGCATGATCTGTTGATTTGTCGGTAACCTCTTGTCTAGCCATGACTGGGCTCTTCCTGAATCAACTACAATTATCATTGACCCATTCTCATATCGATATCCTGCAAAATCTTTCTTGGTTTATTTCCTTTGTCTTAACTTACCTCTCACACTGGCTCCTTATTTATCAATAACATCCCAGACAGGAACCCTTACTTCCTTTCCTTGACGTCGTGTTTGCATAATGTTCTGGAATCGTAGCATATCTGTAGGATTTGAATAAGTGCAATTTCATCCCTTTCTCATTTTTATCGCATTCTTTCTTTACCATTCCATACTGATTTCTATTACTATGGGGTTTAACTTTTCCTTTTGGTAATCACGTTAGAGTCACGAACTTATTTCTCAAAATGAGGATATGACTTTATGGCCTATACTCTTTTGTTGTCTTAAGTCGTATCACCTCCCGTCTCTTCCTTCACCTGACTATGGACCTTGTAATACCGTCATCGTTTTGATCTAGCGTTGTCCTCCATGTATCATATCTTACTCATAATGCTTCTTTATCTCTCTTATCATTTCCCTGCTAATATTTCTGCTTATCCCTTTCTTGTGAAAACTTCAACAAGACATTCTTTTGCTTTTAGCTCCCCTTGCTTCATTCATCGGCTCTGCGGGTTGCTCAACGTCCTCGCTCTACTAGGGACGGGAGCCACACTAAGGTAATATTTATCCCTTCCAGGCTTTCAGTGCCTATCTTCTGAATTTTTTTGATCATGTTAGTATTCACATCTAATTATAATATTCTAGAGTGCACCGTCTGGGTGTCTCATAAGGAGATCTATTAGCACATTTGTAATATCCTTTGAAAATGTCAACTAACACAAACAATCCATTCACCATTTTGGATTACTCTAACCCCAGCCGAATCCTTCCCGTCCTTTTCTTAAACTACACCTGTTAACCCCCATAGGGCATAACTGAGATGGGTGTGGCCAATTATACATACCTCTGTTACAATTGAAGGTAACTCGAAATGCTTATATTTCTCTGCTTGAATTATAAATACTGATAATCTTCATTAACTGGGCGCCTCGTACCCTTCTTTATCTTGCTTCTTTTACTTGTTCAAACTTGTACCTATCTTCTGAATCTCTCATTACTTCTTTTTTTTTTTACCATAAGAGTGGATATTCTTACCTTAAGGCTCCTTATCAAAAAATCTTACACACATGTTCTGCTGAAAACTTTACATTTACTCATCATAAGCATGATACAAAATCGAGTTCCTCTGATTCAATTCTTTTACAGCTATCTCTCTTACCAACCGTCTTTCCGGATGTAGGTATCGTTGTATTACGAATAAGATAGAGTTTAGGAAATTATGTTCTTACAACTGAGCTCTACCACACGATCTAGAGTAAGAAGAAAGAGTGACAGTCCTAAATGCCCTGTAGACTCCTGCTTATAAGTGTGGTGCACAACACACCCATAAACAAGACTCTACTAGACACAACTTGTAGACTCTCTAGGACAGAACTGCTCTGATGCCACTTTTTGTCACGCCCCGAACCAGGGGGCGAGACCGGCACCTGGTGCCTCACCTATCCTTGAGTACCAACTTGTGACTAAGGGACTCTGAACATATAATGTCATACTTAGGCCATGGGCCACATTGCAAGACAATTGCGAATGCTGACTAAATATCAATATAATGCTGGGCCGACAAGGCCGTCATAACTACTATAACTGGCAAACCAACAAAATATACATAAAAGGCCTACAAGCCCAAAATACTGCACTAACTGTCAGGATTTGTCTGCCCGTCTGTCTGTCTCAAGTCCAATTGGGTAGCAATCCAAATAATTGATATGAGTTCAAGTCGAATTTTCCTTCTCTCTAGTTCAAACCCTTTAATTAAACTAGCCAAAACCTTAACTAGCTCAATTCCTTGTTAGCCAAGCGTTTCTAGACTAGGTTCATCTTTCTCGAGTAAGAACTAAGTCAAATAAGCATGAATCAATATTTGCAACCATTAATTTTAGAAATAATGCGTAAACAAGGCTAAATAATAAATACCCAATCATAATCAAGTATTAAAATTAATAACCCATAAGGTTTACACACTAGGGTTGGGTCATAACCCTAGATAAAATCTAGTTACTTATGCTAGAAAGCAAAGAGAACATAGTAGAAGAAGTAATTAATGCCATAAATTATAATTAAATGATAAAACTAATGATTCTTCAATATTTGTCACCACTTTTCCAAAAGGGTAAAATATAACCGTTACAGTTCTTTTGAATACAAAACTTGCCCTAAAAAAGTATTTCTCGTCTATTTATAGTGCCTAGAAATTCGCTGACAAAAATGCCCTTCGGGAGGTTTTGCGGCCGTACAATGCCATGTGCGGTCTGCATTTTGCTTCTTCTCATGAGGTTAGAGGAATTCTACAGCCGCACAATTCCATCTGCGTCTACACTTCAGCTTTTGCAGCGGTACGTTTTGACTGCGGACCGCACCTTGACGAGGCTTCGCACTTGATCTTTTTGCTCCTTCTTTGAACTTTTCAAATCTTATCAATGCAACCAGCTTTTGCTTCTGCACAATTTGGTGTGCAGATCGCGCTTTTAAAAGCTTCTATGAGGCTTCAGGTTTCTTTCTGCGGTCCACACTTTCTTCTACGGTTGCACAATTACTTTTGCGGACAGCACTTTGGCCTGTAGTTCTCCTTCTTGCCTTTTTGAGCAGTAATACTCCTTTTTGAGTTAGATTTCTTCGTTTAGCTCCAATCCTCTAACTTGCCTATAATTAACATGATTTTATTAGTTTTGGGAACAAAAATCATTACTTTCAGACTAAAACTAAAGCAAGAAGGTACTAATAAGTAGTTAAATCCACACTTATCAACTTTCCCAAACTTAAATCTTTGCTTGTCCTCAAGCAAATAGATTAGTTCCCACCTCCTCTAAGTCAAAGGTCATTTCAAAGAGTTAATTGTAAGTCATTCATACTCAGTTGGGACCAACAATTACCTACAATACTCATATATTTTCAACAAGGTGACAAAACATATGTTACATGCATATAACTCTAGTGTGACATTTGAGCTTCAAGAATTAACTTCACTCATCAAGGATTCTTGTTCTATTATGTAAATCATGATGAACTCCAAACTTTTCCTCTTCTACTTTTCATTTTCCATGCTCACTTCAAGAATTAACACTCAATTTCTAGAGCAATGAAGGATTCACTCTTCTCTCACAAAGGAATGTCACAAGTACGTCTTCAAGTACCATAGGCTTGCCCCTCATGTAGATCTCTACTAATGTAAGCTCAATCGGTTCAAAATCAAGTAGGACTTCATTTGGGTTGTAATGAAAGATTTTGAATTGGGGTAGGATATCGCATTGAATAAGTGGTTACACCCTTCCTTAAGCACTCGACTCTTTTTATTTCTTGGCTCACATTTACCAACCCTTAGAGGCATTTCTTTTTTTTAGGGGGCTAGAAAGACTTGCCATCATAATTTATTGTTCATTTCATTACTTTTCTGCCTTGATGCTTATACTAGAGATAGTTGCCTCTTTTTGATTTCATCAACCTTTCTTTTTATTTTCTTTTTGCCATTTTTCTTTTTGTTCTTTTCTTTTCTTGCCTTCTCTTTGATTTCATCAACCTTTCTTTTTATTTTCTTTTTGTTCTTTTCTTTTCTTGCCTTCTCTTTTCGTAGAGATCGTTTCTTTTCTCGTTCTGTTGCCTTGATACCTCTTTTAGTTCTCAAATTCCCCCCCAGACTTATGACTTAAGCACTTATTTCATAAGAGTGTTGAGGAAGGTTCGGGTGCCAATGGAGGATTATAGACAAAACGGGTAAAGGCCCTTAGCATGGTTACCAACAGAAAAAGGCTAAGGGCTCAATGGGGTTGACTAGGGATAACAAACATCGGGCGGCAATAGAAAGCTCAAACTGACCAAGGAAAGCCTACAATCATCTTCCAAGCCAAGAAAAGCTAAAATTTTAACTTGAAACACATTCGGGGCAAGTTTTAGACTATCCACTCAAGTACTTGGACTAGCAACAAAAATCACCTCACCTCTCATGCAACTAGACCGTAAAAGAGGAAAGAGTCTGAATCCTACAACGATCACAATCAAGTTAAAGATTACTATGGTCCATTCAACCACTCAATGATTATCAAAGTCACCTCAAGAACCTCAAAGTCACTAACTAGAGATATTTTCTTCCAAAAAATCTTGTTTCAAACCACAAACATGCAGTTAAGTGTGTTGGTGCCAAATGAAGCATGAATAACTATTTTTAGAGAATTATTTGATTAGGGCTTTTACTCATTACTACTACTATTATTATTACCTAAACACAAAACAGACTCATTCCCTTAAGAAAGTTATCACACCATCCATCCTCGGGAAGGGTCTTCCCGATTCACACAAAAGACCACCTTTGGAAGAACCGTAGAATTAAGAAAACCAAAGGCTTATTATCTACACTACTAAAAAAGACATAAAAGCGACTAACATAAAACGAAACTACTAACATAAACAAAATTAAAGTGAAGAAATAAAGAAGCTAATGAAAGTAACACTACTAAAGATAGATCAAATAAAATAAACCAGAATCATCCAATTATTACATTCCAAGGTATCCAACTGTATCAAATGTATCAAATAAGCTCCACCCCTCAAATAAAAATAAGCATTATCCCCAATGATTAACAAAATAAGAGCAAAAGTAGAGAGGGCAAAGAAACTCCCTGGGTGTCCTCTGTCATCATTGTGTCCCCAGTAGCATCAGTCCCTGTTGGCTCAGATAATTGAATATCATCATTAAGTCTGGGGGTGGCTGGAGAAGTGAACATCACACGCACTACGTCAGTGGCAAGCCATGGCTCCTTATACTGGCCAACAGGAGCATCCTGTGTAGATGGATCTCGATCGGGCTGGGATGGGTCAACCAGCATATCAAAAGGCAAATTTTCGGTTGTTGCTAACCGGGTCACCTTAGCCTGAAGCTTATCCACTGACTTCTTGTTGGCCTGGGACTTCTTAATCTTCTTCACCTGCTTGGTCAACCCCTCAATCACAACACCATGTTGTACTAATGTGTCCATAATCACCTTCTGGTGGTCCAAGATCTTGCTTAGCTTTTCATCAATGTTAGAGGGCTCCCGGGGTGCCTGTGTAGATGACTGCCCTACAACGGCAATGGAGATCTCAGACACCTTTGAAGTAGCTTCCTGCAACTAATTGTTGAGACTCGCTAATGTTTAAGAGACTCGTAGAGCAGAAAGTGGGCATGTAAGCATGGGCATCGGCCTCGAAATCGGACTAGGAACTGTCCTAGGAGTTGTGGAAGGTGGCTCGAGCATAGCAGCTACTGCACTGGTAGAAAGCTCAGTTGAGCACTCCTCTTCGGGTTCCTCAGATCCTATAGCTTGTACCACTCAAACGGCCATGTCGGATTTACCTTTATGTCAAATGGTCTGGGCTCTACCTTTGCATCTATCAGATACTCAGTAATGGTGTTGGGGTAGGGTAAGCAGTGCTACTCTACTGTGCCACCATGAATATGTTGGCCGATATCACGACACCCACATTGATCGGGTACCCGGCCATGATAGATGCCACTAAAACAACTCGAGGAACAATTAGGTTGTTCTCATTTTGGCATGGGTCAAGACTTCTACAAACAAAGGTTTGCCACCTCTTGGCCTTGAAACTCAATATGCTACGGAGAATAGGAACCCCAACAGCAATCCAGGGATGAGTGGGTCCCGGTGCTAAAATCTCTGCAAGCTATGGTCTGGCCTCTTCTTTCAGAGCCAACTTCTCTAAGTACTCTCTTGGATCCACATCCACAAATCCCAAGTACGCGTTCAGAGTGTGCCGATCAAATTTCACCTTTAGGTTGCGCACTTTGGTGACCTTTATCCCTTTTAGAATATGCGAAGTGTTTGCATAAAGCTCTCGGACAAGGTGCTCCTTGACATCCACTAACTTCTCTATAAATAGCATCCATTCTTTCTTCTTTGTAAACTGATCCAAAACTGTGGGATTTTATTTGTCAAGATCTTTCAATAAAAATTGTCGCTCATGAGTTAAAGATTTCAACTTCCACTATATCAGGAAGTCAGAGAAAGCATGACAACTCACAAATCTATTCTCCCAAGCCTCATTCTTCTTTGTTCTTGTTGCACCTGCTTGTGTACTTGTTCACCCTCTCCCATCATCAGGGGCGTCATCAAAACCAAACCCTGCAGTTGCTACCTCGAACTCCTGGCTAGCACTTTCTGACCACTGGGAAGTGTTGTGAGATATAGAAGGCGCATCCAGAGGCTTAGATCGCCCCTGTGTCCTAGATTGTTCCTTAGTATGCTCCTCCGGAATAGACACAGAGTTTCCCTTGGAGTCTTCCCTAGACGAGGCATAAGAGCTAGACTCGAAGAGGTCTCTACCTCTCCCTCTGCATGTTGTTGCTTTCTTTGATATTATCTTTTGCACACTTGGGGGCAAGGCACCTCTGCCTTGACCCGTTGAAGCTTCTCATCTTCCCTTGGTAGATTCACCTCGACCTCGTGATCGTACCATTGTCTGTATCAATACAAAGAGAATTGTCAGTTACAAATCATGATTAAACACAGTTAACACTCTTGTAAGTGAGTGAGAACAACATAGAAGTAGTGGGGTTACAATTGAACAAACATACTGCAGAAATAGGAAAGTGCGGTCCGCACATTTTGAAGTGTGGCCCGTAGAGTGGAAGTGCGCACCGTACAATTCCAAGTGCGACCGCACTTTCTGCACAGATGTGCAAGTGCCTCAAATGCATATTCTCTGATGGATAGTGCGGAGGTCAAGTGCGGCTGCAGAATTCATCTACGGCCTGCACTTTATAGATTCAGAGGGCAAGCCTCAGATAGACAGTGCAGACCTAAGTGCGACCTCTCCAGAAATTATGCGATCCGCACAATTAAAGTGTGACCATAGAAACACTATCCAACCAACAATTACCCTACTTTGCAAAATTCGGACCGCACAAATTCAAGTGCGGCTGCACTTTTCAAAATCAGTTGAGCAAATCCTAAATTTTCCTTAGGTTTTGTAAAAACTTGATCAAATCTACTTGACAATATGGTATACACATAGAAAGGAATTAACCCAACCCATTCTAGCATGTTTTAACAATTACCCATTACAAAACTACCCCACATGGATATAAAGATGAATGGAATATAATAACAAATGCCCTAAAAAGAAGCTAAAAAGGAAAAATAAAATCAAAAAATTAAAATAAAACAAAATCAACATGAAGCATACTAGATGATGTAAATGTGCAAAGATCATGTGAGTGCAAATGGGTGTGTGTGTTTGAAAATGCTAGATCCTCGGGTAGACTCTCATAGTAACAATACTTTCTCAAAACTGTGAAGAGTGTAAACTAAGGCCTAAAGTTCTATTTATACTTAGAAAATTTGAGAGGGAAAAGGGTCGAGTGCGACCGCACAATTTCAAGTGCAGGCTGCACTCTACTACCTGGCCTTCAATAGTCTGCTACTCATGTGCGGTCTGCACAATTTCAAGTGCAGCCGCATAATTATCCTTGTGATCGCACATTTGCCCTGCACTGACAGGGAAAAAGATCAGAGACCCCGTCATTTGGCATCCAAATTAGCTCCAGGAAGTGCGGTTCAAAGATGAAATCTACGGCCGCACAGGGTCTTCTGCGGTGGCAACATTTTTTCTGTGGCCACATAAAGGAAATGTGCAGTCCGCATTTTTCTGCTTTACTTATACAACTTTGTCCACCCTTCTTTCATCTAACACTCATCCTACAACACACTTCAAATCAAGTTAAAAATAACAAAAAACATCTAACTACAAAAAAGAAGAAAAACAAAACTTGGGTTTCCTCCCAAAAAGTGCCTTATTTAACGTTGCGGCACGACGTAATATCATAGCATCCTCAAGTGAAGTAAATAACCGCCACCACATGGCTCTCTCCAACTTTTCCCAAGTAGTACTTCACCCGGTGACCATTGACTCGGAATATTTCATTGTTCTTATTTTTCAAATCCAATGCACCGAATAAAGTCACATCAATAATCTCAAATGGACCACTCCACTTGGACTTAAGCTTCCCGAGAAATATCCTCAACCTTGAGTTAAACAACAATACAAGATCACCGACCTTGAACTCTTTGTTCCAAATGTACTTGTCATGAAGGTATTTCATCTTTTCTTTGTACAAAGACGAACTCTAATACGCATGGTACTAGAACTCATCCAATTCATTCAAGTATGCAATCCACAAGTTAGTGGCTACATCTCAATCAATATTCAATTTCTTTAAGGCCCACATCACTTTGTGTTCTAGTTCCACTGGAAGATGACAAGCTTTCCCGAACACTAACCGGTATGGAGATATTCAGATAGGTGTTTTATAAGCCGTCCTATAAGCCCATAACGCATCATCAAGCTTCTTGGACCAATCAATCCGATTTACATTCACCGTTTTAGACAAGATATTCTTTATCTCCCGGTTGGAGACTTCCACTTGCCCACTAGCTTGTGGATAATAGGGGTCGTGACCTTGTGAGTAACACCATACTTTCTAAGTAAAGTGTCAAAAGCCTTGTTACCAAAATGTGACCCTCAATTGCTTATGATTGCACGTGGAGTACCAAAACTTGTAAAAATATTCTTCTTCAAGAAAGCCACTACACTTCTGGCATCATTGTTGGGTACGGCGACGGCCTCAATCCATTTGGACACATAATCCACCATGGCTAAAATGTAAGTGTTTCCACAAGAACTCACAAAAGGGCCCATAAAGTCAATGCCCCAAACGTAAAAAATATCAATCTCCAAGATAGTTGTGAGAGGCATCTCATTTTTCTTAGAAATTTCACCGGCCCTTTGACATTCATCACATATTTTCACTAATTTATTTACATCTTTGTAAAAAGTAGGTTAATAGGAACCACAACTTAGAACTTTGGCTATTGTTATTGCTCCACCATGATGATCACCGTATGGCGAAGAATGACAAACTCCAAGAATATTACCTTACTCTTCTTCTGGTATACACCTTCTAATTACCCCATCCGTATAAATTCAAAAAAGGTATGGCTCATCCCAATTGTAAGCTTGACAATTTCTTTTGAGCTTCTTTCTTTGGTTTGAAGAGAACTCATCCGGAATGATACCAATCACAAGAGATTTTGCCAAGTCCATAAACCATGGTACCTCTTTCATTGATAGTGCCAAAAGTTGCTCATCGGGAAAAGATTTATTGATTTCAAGGCCATCATGTGGCCTCCCCTCATCCTCCAATCGAGACAAGTGGTCCGCCACATGGTTTTCACTACCTTTCTTGTCTTGAGTGTCAATATCAAATTCTTGCAACAAAAGCACCCTTATCATCAACCGAGCTTTAGATTCCTTTTTGCTCATAAGATAGTGAAGCTACCCATGATTCGTGTGGATAATAACTTTGGTACCCATCAAGTACAGGCGAAACCTCTTAATTTCAAACACAATAATAATGAGCTCTTTCTCCGTAACAATATAATTGACATGGGCACTATTCATAGTCTTACTAGCATAGTAAACCGGATGAAAAACTTTATTGATATGTTGTCCCAAAACATCCCCAACTGCTACATCACTTGCATCACAAGTGAGCTCAAATGGCAAACTCCAATTTAGAGCGGTAATGATAGGAGTAGTTGTCAACTTGAGCTTCAATTGTTCAAAAGCCCTAACATAATCATCATTGAAATGGAACTTGACATCCTTCTCAAGGAGCTTACACAAAGGGTTCACCACTTTAGAGAAATCTTTGATAAAGCACAGGTAGAAACCCGTATGGCCTAAGAAACTCCGCACAGCCTTCACCGATGTTGGGGTGGGAGCTTAAAAAATCACCTCAATATTTGCCTTGTCAACTTCAATTCCATTCTTTGAGATCTTATGGCCAAGGACAATGCCTTCCTCAACCATGAATTGACATTTATCCTAATTGAGCACCAAATTAGTCTCTTCACATCTAGCCAACACTTTGTCCAAATTTGTAAGGCAATTATCAAAAGAAGCTCCAACCACCGAGAAGTCATCCATGAAGACTTCAAGGTAGTCCTCTACCATGTCTATAATAATAGCCATCATACATCGTTGAAAAGGTGCAGAACCAAAAGGCATCCTCTTGAAAGCAAAAGTACCATAAGGACATGTAAAGGTTCTTTTCTCTTGATGTTCCAGAGCAATAAGAATTTGGTTGTAGCGCGAGTACACATCAAGAAAATAATAGAAAGCACGGCCGACCAATCTATCAAGCATTTGATCCATAAAAGAAAGTGGAACGTGATCCTTCCTTGTGACCTTGTTGAGCTTACGATAATCCATACAAACTCTCCAACCGGTCACCGTTCTTATGGGAATCAACTCATTCTTGTCATTGGTAACAACCATCATGACCCCTTCTTTGGGACACATTGAACCAGAGAGATTCATGAACTATCATAGATGGGGTAGACAACCCTGACACCCAACCACTTGATAATCTCATTCTTGACTACTTCTTGTATAGCCTCATTGAGTCTTATTTGATGTTCAATAGACGGTTTAGAACCATCCTCCAACTTTATCTTATGCATGCAAAATGTGGGGCTTATACCCCGAATATCCGCTAAAGTTCACCCAATAGCCTTCTTCCTCTTTTGCAACACTGCCAATATGGAATCAACATGCACGTTAGTCAAACAAGATGAAAGAATAACCAGTAAAGTAGAACAAAGGCCAAGGAATTCATACCAAAGATGTGGAGGCAATCGCTTCAACTCCAAAGTAGGTGTCTCTTTAATATAAAACTTTGTAGGAGGAGTAATCCTATTCTCAATATCCAAAGATAATTTTCGGGATGCATACTTGTACGACCTCATTCGTTGCAAAGAGTTCACACACTCCATGAAACCATCCATCTCATCATCATCAAAGTTGAGCAAAATAATTTTTAACATATCACCAACATTGATTATTGCACTTGTATCATCAACAATAACATTAGTTACCAAATCCATAAAAGAACATAACTCATTGTTATTTGGTTGCCGTATAGACTTACACACATGGAATACCACCTTTTCATCACCAACCCGTAAAGTGAGTTCTATGGCTTCCACATCACAAAGAGCCTTACCCGTGGCAAGGAAAAGTCTTCCAAGAATAATAGGCACTTCATAATGAACCTCACAATCCATAATAACAAAGTCCGCTGGAAGAATGAACTTATCAACCCGGACCAAAACATACTCAATCACTCCTAACGGCCTCTTCATGGTACGGTCGGCCATTTGCAACCTCTTAGATGTGGGTCTTGGTTTCCCAATTCCTAAAGTTTTAAACACTGAATATGGCATCAAATTGATACACTCCCCAAGATCACAAAGAGCTTTAGCAAAATCAGCACTCCAATTGTACAATAAATTGTGAAAGCACCAGGATCCTCCAACCTAGGAGCCATGGAATGAACAATTGCACTCATTTGATGAGTGTCTTTGATAATTTCAAAATTCATCGATCGCTTCTTGGTCACAAGATCTTTAATAAACTTGGTATAACTGGGCATTTGTTCCAAAGCTTCTACCGATGGCATATTAATAGATAGACTTTTCATATTTGAATAAACTTCTTGAATTTATTCTAACCATTTTGCTTGGCAAGCCTTTGAGGATAGGGAGGTGAAGGCTTAGGTAATGGTGCCTTAGACTTTTGTACTACCGGCTATGATATGCCAATGATGTGCTCCCTAGACGGGTTCACCTCCTCTTGAGTCTCTTCTACACTATCATCAACGTCAATCCTAACCTCATCACTTGCTTGAACATCATTGTTTGGGATTTCATCCTCTTGCATCACATGGTCATCATCCACAAGTCGCCTTTCACTTGAGGTGGGTGCATTCCCGCCTCTTCAACTTCTTGTGATAACCGCCATAGCATGTCTTGTATTGTTACCACCCTTTGGGTTTACCACTGTATCACTTGATAGTGCACCCTTAGTATGAGTATTAAGATCTTGAGAGATTTGCACTATTTGGACTTCAAGATTACGGATTAATATGGTATATGAGGCAAGTTGGGTATCCGAATCAACATTCTTCTCCATCATTTACTTGAACATGTTCTCAATATGGCCCATCTCATTGTTTGAAGAACTTGAACCATGGCAAGGATAAGGAGGTTGGTTACTAAGTTGTTTATACATCGGGGCCTTTGAAAACCCGACCACCGATTTCCTTGATTATTATTATTTTTCCAACCGCCTTGATTGTTGCCTCCCCAATTTTCTTGGTTTTTTCTACTCCAATTTCTTTGGTTGTTGTTGTTGTTGTGCTAATTCCCTTGATTGTTAGAATTTTCCCAACCGCCTTGGTTATTTTGTGGTCACCATTGTTGTTGATTGGAGCCTTGGAAATTATTCCTTTGCCCTTGGTAATTGTTCACAAATTGTACCTCTTCCTCTTGCTCATGATAAGAATCATCTTGATCAAAACTACCATCATCTTGTGCATAACTCTCCACTCGGGTTTGAAATATTGGACCATTGGTCCTCTTCTTGTTGACCAATACATTTACCCCTTCCATAGCATGAACTTGCTTAGGATCTTGAACTTGATTAAGTTGGGCTTTGGCAAGTTGAGTCATAGTTGTTGTCAATTCGGCAATGACTTGCCCATGATCTTGCAACTCTTTATAGAGGTGAATCATGTTTGGATCACCTTGTGGAACATTAGCTCGGGATTGCCAAGTTGAAGACGTTTTCGCCATCTCATCAAGAATCTCACATGCCTCCGCATAAGGTGTTGTCGTAAAATTGTCTCCGACCAATTGATTGACCACATATTGGTTCGTAGTATTAATATTACGATAGAAAGTTTGTTGGATCATGTTGTCAGTCATATCATTATTCTGCCACTCCTTCACCATTGTCCGATACTGCTCCCAAATTTCATGCAAAGTTTCATTGGACTCTTGCTTGAAATCTAATATTTCATCCCTAAGAGTAGCCGTATGCCCGGGAGAAAAAGACTTAGCAATAAACTAAACTTTTCCGCCAATTCATCCCAAGTATGGATATGATTAGACAAGCGTTCCAACCAATCTAAAGCTTTACCACGTAGCGAAAAGGGAAAAAGCTTTAGCCTCAAAACATTTTCCAAAATATTTATTTGCTCGCTCCCCCAACATGTATCCACAAAGCCCTTCAAATATTTATAAGCATTTTGATTTGGTGCACCGGTGAAAAAGCATTGTTGCTCTAGCAAAGTGAGCATCACATTAGTAATTTAAAAGTTTTTCGCCCTAACGCGAGGGGGGACTATTGCACTTGTATAATCTTCGTTGGAAACATCTGGTGTTGTGCCACTTGTGATTGTGGTGGTGGAGGTGGGGGCACGTTGTCTTGTTGACCACGGCCTTGATGATTCGGTTGTGGCACTTGAGGCACATCATCTAGTTGTTCCTCCTCGCCGTCCAACTCACCCAATGGCATATTTTCGAGCTCATTGTTCGCCATTTTGTACCTACGATTGCTGCAACAAATTAGTAACACGGAAGAAACAGAAGATATTTCAAGAACACACTCAAATATATAGCTAACACCCCTAAAACTTTTCTAGCAACGGCATCAAAAATTGATCCACGTCCAATCCACACTCAATAGTGAGTAAAAACGGTCGATGCAATTATAATACCCAATTAGAGTCGGAGTCGAATTCCTCAGGGAGTTTATAAAGGTTGTTAAGGTAAATACTTGAAAAGAGCACGTGAAACAACTCAATTACGCTTCCAAACAAAGGGTGATTGTTTTCCAAATTAACACTAAGAGATTTAAGCTAATTAAAAGTAACTAGAAAGAGAATAATTATTTTTGGTGTTTTTAATCAATTGGGAAAAAGCCTAGGTATGTAACCTTCATCTAGGTGCAAACCTAATGGGTAAACTAAGTTAATACTTATTTTGTGGATCAGGGTGTATTATGTAAGTACTCACTCAATACCTCTCGGTCATAGAGTGGTTATGTCCAAATTGGATTTCTCAAGTCCAATTGGGTAGCAAACCAAAAAATTGATATGAGTCCAAGTCGGATTTTCTCCATCTCTAATTCAAACCCTTTAATTAAACTAGTCAAAACCTTAACTAGCTCAATTCCTTGATAGCCAAGTTTTTCTAGATTAGGTTCCTCTTTCTCAAGTAAGAACTAAGTCAAATAGGCATGAATCAATGTTTGCAACCTTTAATTCTAGAAATAATGCATAAACAAGGCTAAATAATAAATACCCAATCATAAATAAATATTAAAATTAATAACCGATAAGATTTACACACTAGGGTTGGGTCACAACCCTAGATAAATCTAGCTACTCATGCTAGAAAGTAAAGAAAGAAAAGTAGAAGAAGTAATTAAAGTCATAAACTATAATTAAATGATAAAACTAATGATTCTTCACCAATATTTGTCACTACTTTTCCAAAAGGGTAAGATATAACCGCTACAGCTCTTTTGAATACAAAACTTACCTTAAGAAAGTGTTTTCCGTCTATTTATAGTGCCCAAAAATTTGCTGACAAAAATGCCTTTCGGGAGGTTCTGCAGCCACACAACTCCATGTGCGGTCCGCACTTTGCTTCTTCTCATGAGGTTGGAGGAATTCTACAGCCGCACAATTCTATTTGCGGCTGTACTTCAGCTTTTGCGGTCGCAGTTTTTGACTGCGGACCATACTTTGACGAGGCTTCAGACTTTGTCTTTTTGCACCCTCTCTAAATTTTCAAATCTTGTCAGTGCGACCAGTTTTTGTGGCCGCATAATTTGGCGTGCGGACTGCACTTATAAAATCTCCTCTAAGGCTTCAGGTTTCTTTCTACGGCCGCATATTGATTTCTGCGGTCTGCACTTTCTTCTGCGGCCGCTGAATTACTTCTGCGGGCCGCACTTTGGCCTACATTTCTCCTTCTTGCCTTTTTGAGCTGGAATACTCCTTTTTGAGTTAGATTTCTTAGTTTAGCTCCAATCCTCCAACTTGCCTACAATTCATATGATTTCGTTAGTTTTGGGAACAAAAATCAATGCTTTTGGACTAAAACTAAAGCAATAAGGTACTAATAAGTGGTTAAAATCTACACTTATCAGTAAGCACTTTTACTGTTAAAATGACTGAAATATCCTTAAAATTGTTAATGCTAAAAATGAGCTTATTACTACAACATCCTTAATTTAAAATTAACTCAAATACAAGACTAATTTATGTCTTAATTAACTCTAAATTAAATTAATTAGATAAAATTATTTTTAATAAATATAAACCGAATGCCAATAGAATTGCAACATGCTTTTGTTCTGAATATTCAACTACTAAATAAAATTATTTTTTTCTAGAGTGAAATGAAAAAAAAACATAATAGAAGTATAAATTAATGCCAATAAAACTAATGCCTCACCCTTTGTGTCGTTTCTATCTTTTTACTCTGCTAGTTGTCTAATATCAGGTAATTAAGGGTCTTATTAATTACTTATCACAGATAAAGCAAAGCTACCTAATTTATTATAATAATGTGAAGAAAGATAATTGCAACGTCAAAATGGAAGACAAGAAAAAAATAATTTTATGGCTTAATTAGTAAAGTAAGGGTATTTTGAAATTTATAAAAAATAGCAGGGATAATAAGGTCAATTATTTGGTCAAATATAAAAAGCTTTTAAGCCAAAAAGAAATAAGTTAGATATCACAGCTTGTGTCTTTTGGCTTAATTCAGTTTAAAAGTACTTGGCTTAAAAGTTATTTTTAGGTTTCCCAAACACTCAAACAAAGCAAAATGTGTTTTTAAGCTGGTTTGACCAGCTTTTAAGCCAATCCAAACACTATCATAGAGTGTCAAAATGAAAAATAGTGCCAAATTGAATGGGCTGTCTATGTTTTTGGCCTTTTCTTTTTTATCAATAAATTATTTTTAGATTCAAAACTCTTCATTTTTTTCTCCCAATTTCCCACTCTATCTGTGAGGCAAAACCTCACCACACTACACTACACTTCGACACAAGAGAAGATGCTCGAGCACTTTGTATCTTCGGGATAGGAGTTGGCGGTCTTCTTTAAGAGAACTTTAATCTAATACTCATTATGGATCAACTCATGTTTCCACTCTATTTTCATTACGAAAATATCTCACATCATGATCTGTTGCTCAAACCGAATCACGCCAACGTTATGAAAATTTTTGGATCGTATAAAATAATAGTAGTACCAAAGACATCACCTTCTATCAGAAATGAAAAAATTGCTACGGAGACTCAAAAGTATTCATATATTGTGTTTCAAATTATCAATTAGAATAACGTATTATATATTAAAAAAACAATGGATACTATCAACATACTCCTATACAGCACATGTCTAAGGACTAACGTTAATTTAGTCATTGGTTTAGTCAAACTGTTCTCTTTTTTTTTGTCCTGTTCAAATAGTCAAAGTATCTTACGTGAGCTAAACGTTTCTATTTAAGGCAAGATAAAATTAATACTCCATCTGCTTCAAATTATATGAAATATTTTACTTTTTAGTCTGTTCCAAAATACTAAATGACATATTTTTAAATTTGAAAATAATTCAATTTTAAACTCTTTATTTTATCTATTTTATCCTTAATGAGAAACTTTTATAACCACATAAATGTCATGGTCTCACAAACCCATAAACTTTTAAGACTACAAGTATCAAAAGTTTTTGATATCCCATTTTGAAATTGGTTTATTCAGCAGCATCAAATGCTAGTTACAATATGAGTTCCAGCGAAGCCAATTTAGTCATTAGTAAAGTCGAAGTCAGTGGAGGTACTACTGTGAAGAAATTGAAACCTCGAGCTCGAGGACGTAGTTTTCCAATAAAAAGATCGACTTGTCATATAACTATTGTAATGAAAGATATATCTTTAGATGATGAATATGTAGAGATGTATTCGTTAAAAAAAACGAGATGGAAAAAAAAACCTACAGCTATGCCGTATCGTGATATGTATAATAGTGAGGGATTATGGGACAAAAAATAAATCCACTTGGTTTCAGACTGGGTACAACCCAAGGTCATCATTCCCTTTGGTTTTCACAACCAAAAAATTATTCTGAAGGTTTACAAGAAGATCAAAAAATAAGAGATTGTATCAAGAATTATGTACAAAAGAATATGAGAACGTCCTCTGGCGTCGAGGGAATTGCACGTATAGAGATTCAAAAAAGAATCGATCTGATCCAGGTCATAATCTTTATGGGATTCCCAAAATTATTAATAGAAAGTCGCCCGCGCGGAATCGAAGAATTACAAACGACCTTACAAAAAGAATTAAATTGTGTAAACCGAAAACTGAACATTGCTGTCACAAGAATTGCAAAACCTTATGGAAACCCTAATATTCTTGCAGAATTTATAGCTGGACAATTAAAGAATAGAGTTTCCTTTCGAAAAGCAATGAAAAAGGCTATTGAATTAACAGAACAAGCAGATACAAAAGGAATTCAAATACAAATTGCGGGGCGTATCGACGGAAAAGAAATTGCACGTGTTGAATGGATCAGAGAAGGTAGGGTTCCCCTACAAACNTTGTATTCGTTATAAAAAACGAGATTGAAAAATATTCTACAAGTATGCCGTATCGTGATATGTATAATGATGGGAGATTATGTGGCAAAAAATAAATCCATTTGGTTTCAGACCGGGTACAACCCAAGGTCATCATTCCCTTTGGTTTTCACAATCAAAATTTTTTTTTCTTCTTAAATTCCGCGCCGAATCAAACTAAACTCGTCTAAATTGAAACAGATTGAGTATTCTATCTATTACTTACATCATAGATAGAATATTTAAATATTCTTGATTTAATATTTAAGGGGAAACTTTCCACATTGTAAATTTTTTGAAGGCATTTAAATGAAATTTAAGAAAAAAGAAATTACAAATAGGCTGCATTTTACACTCTTCTTCAAATTAGCTCCCGCTGCGTTTTCTGAGTTTGTCTACTTCTCAGATTATCCCAATTCCGACGCTCTTTTGCTTTTTCCCCGTCTCCTCTCCGGCTAGGTGATGTACTGATTTATCACGCTTTTTTGCTCACAGTTCGCTTAATGGTTTTACCTTTGCTTCTGCATGTGATTTTTCCAGTGCTTTTCTATACATTGGTTTTGTGTGTGTGCGCGTGTGTGTGTGTTTAGAAGCTTATTTGAAATGACCTTTGGTGCAGTAGTTGCCATCGGCATCCCGTTAAAGTATTTAAGGGCGTAGGAACCCCTTGATTTTACTCCCTCCGTCTCATTTCATGTAACTGGAAAAAAAAAAACCTTTTGAAACTTGTAGTATGGCTATAGAACGTTTGAGACTTTTTGTTATATACATTCATAACATGTGTATATGGCTATCAAAGCTTGTCATTAAGGGTGAAGAAAAAGTTCAGGTTAAATTGTTTCCAAATTTCGAAAGGGGTCATTCTTTTTTAAACAAGTTGAAAAGGATATAGGGTCACATAAACTGGAGTGAAGAGAGTAACTTAAAAGAGAAATATAAGAAGAAATGCTTGTGATCTGGGAGTACTTTTTCTTTTAAACTAATGTCTCCCATATTCTTGATTTTTAAAAACTAACATTAGTCTTTTTGCCTCTATTGTACAGATATTTATGTTGGCTGTTTGAAAGTGAATGGATGAAACAGTGATTAGTCGTTGTATGTGGTTATCTAGCTGAAACAAGATTAACTGCATTGTTTATTTTGGGTTTTTTGTTTCTTGGAAATTGAATTTGATTGGATGGGGAAAGCTGGAATGCAGGATTGGGATATAATGTATGATTTATGTTGTCTAAATAAAAAGAAGAAGGAGCATGATAGGGAAGGTACTGGGCTTGGGGATCATAAAGCACTGGAAAGATGTGTTCTTGTGGATCAAGATAATGCCGGGTTATCAACAAAGGAGGCTGACGTGGGAGCTGCCTATAATCGGGAGAATTCTAGTTGTAGTGATGTTGAAGCTGACCCACAATATATGACTTTCTTGGCTAATGCTAAGCCAGATGGAACGTCATATGTTCTTAAAGCTACTGATCAGAATGGGTTGCCCGTGTTCCTGAAGTATGAGAAAGGGGACGGATCTGATGATGAGCACGAATATGATGGAGTTGAAAAGGATCAGAATAGTGTTAGGGAAAAGTACAAATTAGGGAGTTCAAAAGCTCTAAACACTTCTGCGAGAAAGAATAGAAATACCTCCGTAGTTGAGAAGCAGAATATGAAAGATGAGATTTTGAGTCAGAAGCAAAGGAGGGAAGATACGGATTTAGGTAACAGAAAGCACAGTACTGATGTGAAGATTGTACCTGGTAAGGAGCAGAAGACACAGAATGGTAGCAAATTCATGGACGTGAGAGTAAAGACAGAACCAAATGAAGATTCTGATTGTAAGATTTATTTGCTTCTCGCAAGAAAACCTATTAACGAAGATTGCTGTCTCAAATCTTCATTTGAAAATAATTGTTATTTGGTTTATGAAGCTCTCAAGGAGGAGATCCCCCAAAGTGAAGTAGAAATTGTTCAGAACGTTGATGCAGAGTTAGGCATGGGCAGTAGCTCTAACCCCTTTGTATTTCCAGTGGAACATTGCGAGAATGTACTATTTCAATGCTTCTGCTACTTTCACTAGTTATTTTGGTCCCTCTCCTCCCTCTTCTTCCTTTCTTTTATGTTACCTCTTAGTTTTGTTTCTGCATGATAACTCTTGTTACATTGGCGTCTAATTTTGTGTATCAAGCTGGAGGATCCCAGTCAGCCTATCAGCAACCCAAATGCGTCAATTATGGATTCTGGCTACAGGAAGGAGGTTCTGAATTTATTGATGAGACCCTATGACGATGAGGAGTATAAGAAGCTTTGGAAAGATATCAAGATGCCATGTAGCTCAATAAATAGACGTGGAACATCCCTTCTATCACTCCATAAAGGTAGGTTAACAACCTTAAGTTTGTTTCCAGCACTGCAGCATCCCTTTGCATTTTGAATGCTTCTCTGCGTGTTTGAATTTTTCTCAGGCCATGCCTTGGTTTCAAACTTTATGTAGTTACCTTTAAGATAGTATCCAATGCAATAGAATTCCTGCTTTCTCACTTTAGAGAATTTAAGAATAGTTCCTTGTCGTCTTCTTTCGCCTCAAAATGGACTGAACTTGCTAGCAAATGTTTACCCATCTGATTGAGAAAAAGTTACTTCTTCTTTGTTATTAGTCATCTCAGGGTGCTCTGAACCTCCCAAAAAGGGGGGAAATGAAGAAAAAGTTCAGAACCCAAACAATCAAATAAAAGTGGGCGGAGTATATGGTAAATGATAGAAGCAATGTCGTCTCTAGTCTAGGCAGTTAAAGGGAGAAAAAAAAGATGGAACAACTGCAAACAATGCAATTGTTTTATAACTTTTAGAACAAGTGGAAACGTCTCATCTTGCTTTTCTCTTAAATTATCTTGAGCTTTTTGTATGCAAAAGTAACTCAAGTTCTGAACCTTTTGCTTAAAGATAGGCATAGGCCGCTTTTAATGTTATCTTCGTTCTCTTTCCGTTTTCATGTAGCTTGTAGAAGAATATGTTCTCCTTTTGTTTTCTCTACACTTTGATACTTCGTCTCATGTTTATCATTTTACTTCCACTAGGTGTGGAAGAGCAGAGTTGTTTTCATAGTGGTTCCAGAAGAAAAAGAACAAGAAAGATCAATGTTACCCTTTTAAATTGATTCACAATTTCATATAAACGAGGCATGACTAATGTAACTTTTAATACAGTATTATATTTACACCTAGAGAAACGCCAATGGAAACAATAGTCATGTAACTTGTAAGGCAAGTGACCTTAAAAGTCATGTAAAACAGTGGACGAGTTGCGATTCCTAGGAAAGGAACTAGGAAAACATTTCTAGGAAGGAATAACTGTTTTCGGCGTCTGAAAACCCACACTGCAGACAGAACTTGCCAAATATTCTTGAGGTCATCGATAATCAAAATAGTATCTCATTCTAACTTATGTGTTCTCCTTTCGTTTTTGAGATGAAAGTGTTCACTGTCAAAAGTCAAAACAAATTAACTCTAAGTCTCTAATATTTCACATGGTTCCCTCATCTCAACATGCATGCCTTATATGAGCTTGTTTTAGAGAATCACTCTAACGGGTAAATTGATGAAGACACATCTTTTCTCTAGTTTTCTTCAGCTGAATGAATCAAGGCGAAGGAGAACAAATAAAATGGATAAGTATACTAATTATCAGGTGTTTGCCTGCCTTTTGTTGAGGGGTGTGCAGATGTTAACTGTATGCATCTGATTTACAATAAGTGAGACTTGTCTGCTAATTAAAATGTACATAATAATATTTTTAACTTAACAACAAAAATTCATTAACTATGCTTGTCAGTGATCTGGAGCAAAATCTGCTTTGAGCCTTTGACTGGAGTCCTCGGTTGAGGAGTCACCTAACTTATAGTACTAGAGCTTAATGTAATATGCATACTCCACTTAATCGTTAGACTTATGAAGCTGTTCTAATATTTTACACATATAAGGCTGCTTATGCATGAAAGTTAATGCCTATCCTGTTTTGGCGACTTCACCCTCCTTAGCTGCTTCCCCTAGCTTGGTTTGGTATTTAACATTTTCATGTGCGTTCCTTTTAGCAACTCTTGCCAAGCCTCCAGAGTTGATGAGATATCCCTTCAAGACAATTTTGAAACTCCTTAAAGTTCTACTTTGTAGTAATCTCTCAATGGTTTCTATCACCTTACTTATTACCTTTTACGTCCACATATTGGGTACATTGGGTATTACTAAATTGACATCATATAACTTAGCTATGTACTTCTTGCTGCAGGGCGATTTCATGGTAGACATAGAAAAGAAATCATAACTTAGATTGAGTGTTAGGATCTTATATTATTTTTAAGCTTTTGTCGGCTTCTTTTACTTGTTTAGGCTAGGGTTTAAGTTTATAGCCTGTTCAGCTTAAAGTAGGAGCATTTTGGGTATTTTAGATATATTTGCTGTTAATGGCCACAATTAGGTTTTCTGGTTTGCTTTTGGAGTTATTGTATGTTTTAGAAGAGAAAAAACTGCCATTTGCAGATTCTATTTATTTCTCTTGGCTTCTTGATTTAATTGAAATGAAAATTGAAAAAGGAAATCTAGATACAAAAGTTGTACATACCATATGAAGAATAGTAGACAGAGTGACATTCTTTACAAAGAGCAAACAATGAAATATCCTAACAATCTATCATACCAGGAATCTCATACGTGCTCCAAAGCATGTACAAAAAAGGAAAAGGTCTCCCGAAGTTGTGTACGGAAACTGGTTGTTTCTTACGTATATGCTTTCGCTGTTCCTATTAAAAAAAACATATATTCCTTTACCGTGATCGATACGAAAGCATGTTTTGGAATCCTAAAGTTGGTTGCTACTCCATGACTGGAAAAGTCACTTTACAGAAAAACAGATATTTTGAACTTTAATGGATATAGCCTGCGAGTGGCAGCCCTAGAGCAAGAAGTGAAGAATTTGCGAAGAAAGCAAACGTAGCATGGGATAAGGATGAAGATTCAAAGGCACTATAGTTGCACAAGTTTTTCACTCTGCAAGGTTTTTTATTTCTTTCCACCGATCCGAGAAGTTTTTTCTTCTCTTATCACTGTGCAAGTTCAAATACCAAAATTAGCATACATTTACAGGAAAAGGAGAGACTTGAACTTTAGTGGATCTAGTCCAGCAGGTGGAAGCTTTAGTGTACAAAGTGCAGAAACCTATGAAGGAATCAAATGTACTATGGAATAATATGACAAGGACAACAATTTAGCTAAGTTGCTCCGACACGGCAGTTTAGGTGCCGCACCCGTGTCGACACGACACTAGTATGGGTGTGGGTATGGGATCCGTACCGGATCTGATCAAACAATTTGGCTACTTTGACCACGACGGACGGAAAAATTTAAGACAAGATACAATTTGATTCCCGAAATCAGAACGAAAACTACGGTAAATTTGAAGAAAATAGCATACCTTATCTAGGAAATCATTTTTTTTCAGGAAATCAATCTTTTACTTATCTTCAACTTGAGAATAAAATTTACAAGCTATACGTAAGTATTCCACAAAATTTCTCATATTATAGAGAATTTTTATGTTTTTTGAATTATTTTAGACTTCTCGAGGAAGAGGAGGAGAAAGAGACATGGGAAATAGCTCATTTGACGCTGATGTGGATCATGTAGAAAAACAAAAAGGCATTTAAGGGAGTTGAAAACTCTTTCCAACAAAGTGTAACACTTTCTTATCTTCTGTACACTTTGGAGAGCATTTGATATTTTAGTAAGTATTGATGACAGGATGCTATTTGATTTTATGTAAGATTTTCTACTATTTTGTAAAGTAAACAACTATTATGTGGGAATTTATCTTACTATGTTAATAAATTATATCCTCATTAAAAAGAAGGTGGGAAGTCTACTTGTAAAGGGAAGAAAAAGGGATACAGAAACTTGTTTGGAAATCCTAATGATCAAGGAAAACAATCATAAATCAAGTAAGGATGCAGTGGGATTGCACAACAGAGATTGGTAATTAGGGATTGCTTGTACGTAATTCAGGTTGGTTTTATATAACTTTAGATTAGTTTAAGCTTTTGTAAGCTGTTTTGTTATGTTTAGCATTTGTGTTATGTTACAAGCCTTTTCAATTTAAATTGGGGTATTTTGGGAAGTATATTAGTCTTTAAAACACGAGATTAGGGTTCCCAATTAGATTTCGGCAGTTTTGTTTTAGAAGAGAAGAAAGTAAAGTTTGTTTGCTTGTTTAGTTGAATTTCTCTCTAGTTTCTAGTTTCTAGTTTCTACTTTCATATTGGCTATTGATATTGCTAGTTCTGATATTTGCTGCGCCAGTTCGTATCCCAAGTCAGTCCTGTGATTTTTTATATCAACAATGAATTTCCAATATATTTTCATTGTAAAAATGCAGGTGTCAATCGGGAAATCAAAAGGACCAATCATGACAAAGATAAAAAGTTAAACATTATGCGTGGGTTTTTCTTTTGGTTAGAGGTGAGGGCTACCTCTTCTTGGATGTCCTTGGTAAAGAACAGTAACAATTTTTCTTTTTCTCTCTCCCCTTTCATCTGTCTTTTGTATTTTGCTTCATTTTATTGTTGCAAGCTTGCAGGTAAACTGATCTATTTAAGAAACTAGACGTTTAATTTTTCTCTTAGCATGGGAAGTGTCTATTAGCGTGGAAATGCAGCAAATTTCATATACAACAACTATTACTATGTGGCATTCCTAGTACTACGTGTCAGCTATATGAATTCTCACAATAATTGATTGGGATATTAAACTCATATATATATGTTTCCAATAAGTAGGTAAAATATGTTAATGAGCCAAAAGAATTATGAAGCTAAGGAACTGTAAGATGGAAAAGAATGTACTCGCAATTGGTCTTGATGATAGAATAATCTGCAAAGATATCCTTTTCAAAGCAAATTTTGTGGTGTAAGCGAAAACAAGGACCTTCCTCATCAGAGGGAGTGTTACCAAAAGCGATCATGTGCTTAAAATCTTAGATATACCAACAATTTTCTTTACTTTTGACAAAAGAAATTGGTAATCCTCAAAGAGTTGAGAGAACTTTGTCTTATCTAGAATGCAACTTATTGCAGCTTCCTACTTGTTTATGATGTTATAGATTGGGTATTGCAGGTCTTTAATATGACCAGAATTAGTAAATATAACAAGAATCTATACCTTGTAAATGTGGAAAATTTCCAAATCCATATAATTGAGTAATTAGGATATTTATAGGCTCTAATCACATGTTTTCCTTTTTTAGATTACTTGTTAAATATTAGCTCGTCTAGATTATGATAGCTCTAGAGTTATTGGTGAACCCTTACTTTCTCATGAGATCTACAGAAGAAACGAGAGCTGTCTATGTAGTCCTGAGCAGAAGTCCATGCCCAGGACCAAAGTGCCCTGTAAGTTGCAGATAAGGATCATTCATTGCTCAATGTTGCATCATGAATAAAAACAAATACATTTAAGTTATATCCACTGAGAGTGTAAAGAACTCTTGCACCGTCAGTGGTAATTAACCTATTATAGTAGATTACATACCATTTATTTTTTATCACGAATCAATGCTTGTTAAATAGAGTTACCTTTTAAATGACCTGAGTTTGTAAATATCTTTTTTATGTGTTTAGTACATAGACCTTATTGCATGAAAAAGGAGGTAAGGTAATGATGGAAAAAGAAAGATTAGCTTCTAGGACCAAGATATCCAGAAAGGAGAGGGACCTTACAAATCCATGATTTCCCTACCAAAGATTGACTTCAATGAATGCTCCCTTTCTTTCAGTGTGTAAGGTGTTCCTTGCAGTTACCATACATGCGGATCTCCTCTCACCCAGTCCTTAATGGAAACCACAGTATATAGTACCCTTTTCCCACCAAACCACTTGCCTCTCGAATCAATGGTTGTTGTTGTCCTATCAGCCATTTTGCCTCTAAATTATGAAGTGCTGCATTTTGACCTCAAAAAACCATGAAAAACTACTCGACTTGGTCAAATTTACTTTTTGGACTCCAAATTTTCAAGGATGACTGATCTAATCTCTATGTCCATGTATCATTGCCAAAGTTCTGATGTCTATATGAGGTTTGAGCCAATAGGAGTTTTGATAGTTATAAATATGGACCAACAGAACGAGAACAAGGACCAAGGGAGTATTATGGCCCCGTCTCAAATAATAGCATGAAATTATCACACTCATTATTATCTTTTACATTTTTACTCATTCTGCAAGAAGCTACTGACTTACACTAAAAGTACATTTTGTTTCAATTATCTCCAGCATCTAACTCGGGAAGATGCATTCATGCCTTGGGAGGATACAGAATGTCTCCGAACAATGCCTGGATCTTCCTAGAAGTCGTTACTTTTTCCCATTCATCAATACCCCCGTGTGCCATAAAACAAGTGATAGAAGAAGAAAATCAAAGGTTACTATTTCAATTACTAGTGGAGGACAATTTTGCTGTGCATTATCAGACAGACAGAGAGAAGATCATATACATACATAGAAGAGAAGGTGAAATTTTCATTTACATTCTTAAAACTTGGTTCTGCTACTCATTGTTTCAATATAGTCAACATTGTTACCTGAATTTACTGGTTTACATCTTCCATTTGGCCATTGTAATTGAACCCAACTCTTGGTTTCCCCATGCTGAAGTTAAGAACTTTTGCATTCATGTTGTATTGGATTTCTCCAGTATATAGAAGCTTTCTTATGTAGTGCTCTATGTCTGAACCGATCAGGCGAAGCGTGTATTCCGTCAATGGAGCTCCCTGGTCCAGAGTGAAACATTGGAGTTAGCATCTCAATTTGGTAAAAACATTGAATTTTTAGAATTTACGCTTTAGTAGTACTCTATCACGTCTTTTATAACATACAATAAGGAAGTTCCTATCAACGACTTTCTTTTATTGCGAATTTCTTACTAAAAAAATGCGACATTGCTTTTCTCAAAGAAGTATCTTGTCTAAACTGTAACTCTTCTGGAGTCTTGCTAAATCCGTAATTGTTACATAATGCAGCAAAGTGTAGGTTAAGGCACAAGAAATAGAGAGGAGGAAGAAGAAGACGATACAAATCTGTGGCTCAACAAGAAGATAGCCTAAGACAGTATCGAGTGGATAAGATATGTCTTTAAATTAATTTTCCAAATAGCGTAAAGTATAGGAGTCAATATTTCATTGTTAAGAATAAAGCGTCAACTCTCGGAAAAGTAACGGTGTTTATAGGAAAAAGTTTCAAATTAGAAAAACGGCAATAAATGAAGAAAATTTACCTCATAGAAAACATGTTCTTGAAAACTGAGTTTTAATTGTTTTGATTAAAACTCTGAAATAGTTATCATTATTAATGGCTCATTAACGCGAGAAGTTTCATTAAATATTCCCAAAAATAACAAAGACGTGAAACAGAAAAAATATTAAAATTGAGTTATACACTCAGATCACTTAAAAAATAAATATATGTTAATTATTCATAAAAAGGGTGATTAGCAGCCTACAAAATAAAATAGTTTACCTGCTACAACACGTTAAAATAGTTAAAATTTGTAAAAAGGATACTCTCTTTTCAAAAGGAGAAAGTACCTCATAATGATCAACGAGTTCTTGGAAGTAAGAGTAGACCTTGGTGCAAGTATCATCAGTCCAAACAAACTCATCAGTAGGGTCAAGGATAAGTGTAAGTTTATCCATTTGTGTTTGGTCAAAAGCAAAGGTTTCTGGATCAATATAAGCTGCATATATTCTAACATGTCTAGTAGCAGAACTTAGCCACTGTCCTCCATATTCTCTGCTCATGTTCTTGCTCTTCACATTTATCTGTGGTTCCACTGGCCTTGGCTGTTTCATTGCTTGTTGTTCTTGTTTTTCTTCTTTCTTTTCTTCATCTTTTTCTACTTTTACTTCTTCAACTTCTGTTTGCTGTGCTGAAACTGATAAAAAGTTTCTTCTTTTGAGTTGTTTGTTTCCCTTTGTTGTCCAATAACCTAACATGCTGAAATGAGTTGAAGCCATGTATGTTGAAGTTGCTGCCATGGCTAAGGGCTTTTTTTTCTTTCTTTTGGGACCTTTTATTATTGTGCTTTGTTTTCTGTGATTTTTATATATGGCGTTTTCTTGAATGTTGGTATTAGGAATTAGGATATTGATATGTTCTCATTTTTGTGTGGATAAGAAATGCTTATTTGCACGTTGGGTTTTTTTCTTTTGGTTCTGTGGCTGTATTTAATATGGAGATAAAAGGTGAAGTACAAGTTCCACTATTTTGTACTTTCCTTGCAGCTTCAGATTCTTTATTTATGCTGTTTGAACTTCGAAGGTTTGGTTCGTGAGTAATATAAAAGCGTTTACATTAGAACCATGAAAATTAAGTATGGGAATTTACTTGGGTTTCTTGAGAATTGTAGTCTGTCTGAGACAATTATATTCCTCTGCCGATATGCTGTTATTAGTTGTTTTTTTCTTCTTTATTTTGAGATAACTTCTCCCGTATCTACTCAAAATTATTCACACTTATAGTTAATAATTTCACTTATATAGGCAACACCAAAATCTATGGACAAATTGAGGTTAAAACCTAGACTCAGTGTTTGCTAAGAATTTTATACGTTTCTGGAAAACATAGATATCGAGAACCAGCTTGATATCTATGTGATGAAAAATAAACAATAACACATTTGGCAAAATTAGCTAGCGTTCTTAATGGGAGTATTCTATTGAGCTCATCGCCGCATTAAAAAAAAACAATATATATGTATGCTTTATTGTCAATCTGTCATCTTTTAGCAAGTAAAAAGGAGATAGAAGCCAAGCTTTGTAAGCATAACTATAATCTCAGCTGATTGATTCAAAAGGTTCATTGTTGCCTTGATTTAAAAAAACAAAAATTAAATTGACTTGGAAATTGCTAACATTGAAAAGTAAAATAACTGAAAGCAAAACCATCCAATGAGAGATTTGCATCAAAATTTCATTGCCTTTAATTTTTTATCACAACAGTTTCTCTCATTCTCTCGCACACAACACACTTAGCGATACAAAATATTGCCTAATCCTAAGACCTATACCTAAGTAATTAACTAAAAACCTAAAGTTTGAAAACAAAAAAAAATTGCTCTGCACTAGCAGAACAGTACAATAAATCTAATTACAAAACTTCATTTACAAACACTAAGACTCCTCCGATACATAGCTTGCAGCCATATCACTAGGGCTATCTATGAAGGGGGATGAATCTACAGATCTATTCCTATTTATCAGTTTCATGGGTTTAATAAGCTCATCGAGATCATCTAGTTGCATCTCTGCAGAACTACTTTCGCAAAGTAGTGGTTCCTCACTTCTCTGGTCACTAGTCAGTTCCTCTTCATCACTGCCATCTAGGCTAATAAAATCAACAAACTTCCCCTTCTTAAAGAATATGTCGTCGTTCCCCCAAGCAGAAGCTTTCTCCGATCCAGCTGTAATGTGCTCACTACTGTCTATGTGCGGAGAGCCAAAATAACGACCTCGACCATTCTTCATCTCGCTGGAAGCTTTCCTTTTCACACCCTTCCTTTTGTTTTTCGGATGGTGAAGCTTGCATTTCGAACCTTGGCGACAGTTGCCAGTTGCTTCAAAATCGGGGCAGACATAGGTGTGTTTCTTCCGACACTGCATGTTTAGAAACATGATCCGTATCACAAGTTTCAAGATTAGTAGGGTCGTGTGTTTGGGATGATCCACATATCTATTGTGCAGAAAATATACTAACAATAATGAGCTAGCTGCATTCAGACCAACAGAGGGGGAGGGAGGAAGCAGAAAAAGAGGTCAAAACATTTGGTAAAAATCATGTCAGGCAGTAAAAAATAGTCAAATCAAGGAGCCATTTCAAAAAAGAATGACAAGAAAGGATCGGGAAGGGTCCACCCAACTACTTCATTCCGGGGGGGAGGTGCGGAGACTAGCCTCGTTACATCTTAAACAAGTTAGGGATAGGGACTAGCTAAGTTCTAACCCTAGGATAGGACCTTGTCTAGGAACCAATCAAACATAAAACTGGGTAAAGAATATAAACTTCAGAAGACCTTCTTTGCTTGAGCATCCAGACACTGCTTGTAACTTAAATTATTTCTACGTGGCACCTGGCATAAATTGGCTGTGAGCTACTATTAAAGAGCTTATCTAAGTCGAATTTCAATTCTTTGAGATGTGTATCATACAGTTGGTAATGATTCATTTGGAAGCAGCAAACTGAAAACAAAGAATACCTCATTGCCATCAGCACAATAGCCCCTAAGAAAACCTTCACAAATAGAGGCATTTGAATTCACATTTACGTGTCTATATGGACAATTCTCATTTGAGCATATTCCTGCCCAAAAAAATACAAGTTAGTGTTCTCACATTTCTTTAGATTAAACTGAATTAAAATATAATAACACCCATAAATGTAATAGCACCAACCTTGCAGAAAATAGGAGCAGTCTTGCATTCTTTCAGGAATAACCTAATATATGAGGTGAAAACAAGTAAAAAGGCAAAAACTAATCATGCTGCAACCACATCAATTATAGGGTTTAAGAAGTATCATACCTCATGAGTCAATTTACAATTAGTGTCAGAGCAAGAACCATTCAGAAATTTAGTGCAGACAGCGATTTTAGATGGATCATGAATGTAAGGACATTTTCCATTATCCTTGTTACATTTGCCAAACCTTGTAAAAAACTGGCAATACTGTTTTTTTCTTGCCAGCCGAATTCTAGCAGTGTGCAAACTCCAGCGTACTTTCTCACTCGCTAAGATGCGTACTCGTCTCTTTGGGTTTCGAACCAGCTTATTACCATTGCCAACCCGCACATACCTACAAGCAGTTTCGAGCATTTATATTATTTGTTTACAAGTAAAGGCAAAGTTTTATTCACAGTAAGCATTTATAATCTTATTTCATCTCTTGGAAGCAAGACCATAGTTTTTTAAATAATTCTTTTCCTATTGGCCTTACTTTTGGAGTACTCCTATTTTTTTCCGGATTATATAAAATCCAATAGAAAAGATTATGATATGAAGCAACACGCTTAAGTACCAAGAATTACAAACTGCTCATGATTTCTGAAAGCAATATGTGATTTCAAAATAAAGTTATGCAAATAAATATCACAGCTATACCTAAAAAAAAATACTAACTCAACGCCTGAAGATTAACCAGCACTAGGTACATCATTGATAATGAATTGACAACAATAGTATTTATACGTACTCATCATTCCCAATTAATAATCTTTTGGGGATGTAAGATTTCTTCGCCTCAGGAACAACTGACACCGATGGTTCCTCATCTGTCCATAAAATATGTAGAAATTTACGAGGTCAAGTTGCAAATAATGTCAAGAGACAGTTACAAGAAACAAATAAAAAAATCACTGAAACCACTCTTAAAATTAAAAGAAAAGAAACGCCCTTCTCAAAGTTAATAACTAATGTTTAAAAATAGCAGAGTAACTTCTTTTCTAGAAATTATAGGCTCTGATAAGTCTACATCAAAACAAATGTGAATGTGGATTATTTCATCATTTTATTCTTTCTCTAAACTAATAGTCCACTATCATCTTTCTTCAGTTGGAACTGGAAAAGTTAGATGCCTATTAAGTTGACCTCTTGCTGATTTTCTCGCTGCCTCAACGGAAACCAGAATCTTCTAGCTAATCCATGCCATGATCGTTTCAGAATCATGTATCCACAATCATTTTACTAAAACAAGTCCACTGACATGCGATAGCTCAAATGGAAAAATAGTTTTTCATCATTTCTGCCCATTAATTAGCACAACTGAAAAGGCTAATCCTGCACGCAGAACGCATGCCCATCAACATTTTGCATTCATCTGAGCAATTCAACTCTTCTATGAGCTACACATCAGCGTTGTATCAACTCTTCTATCAGATTCTTCCATGAGCAACCAGGTTCTCTAATAGCTTAGATCCAGTTAGGACATGACTATGTTGAAACATTTTAGTAGTAACTTTAAGTTCAACAACTATCTTAGAACATGAATATCTGCTTCTTCCTTTTTTATGAAGTAAGTGATTTCATTAAAGAGCCATCAAGAAGCAAAAGATTACACGGATACAGCTTTTAAATCACAAAAAGGGATTCATAGCTACTGTGTCTAGACTAAAGAGCTAACAAAATCCAGGAAGTGCTCTAAGTTATTTACAGAGGTCAACTTGGACCGGCTAAATAGACTAACTAGACGTCTAGTCTAGAATTGTTGGAAGTTGAAATTCCATCAAAACATCTACTGTTTCTTTCGGTCCATAAACACCAAAAAATACAACCGGAGATCATCTACTGGGTTGTTGTTGTTGTTTGTCAACTGTCCATAAACTCCAGCTTTCATGGGCATCCTTGTCGGTAAAAGGCATGACCCAAGAAAGGCAAAAAAAAAAAAAAAAAAAAAAAAA
>AWOL01S0006269.1:77625-134288 GCA_000715115.1 Nicotiana otophora
AACGTACTCCGAAGATCTGTGGCAACTGGACAGTGCAGTAACAGGTGGTTGATACTTTCTTTGTTCAGTGACATGAATATCTACTTTTCTGCATGTACTTCTTTGTTCAAACTTCATTGTAAGGGCATATTTTGTAGCGAAATAAACAAAGGCATTTCACCAATCCTCTATATGGGTGATGGAAGCTTTAGCTTAGCCAAACACCATCTAAGACCTGCTGCTCATTACTTTGACTATCACAACCAAAACCAAAGCATCCTCTAAAATCATATTGCAGGTACGGAACTAGAAGATGATAACTTAAAGGAACTTAATTCTCAGAGCAACACTTATAGGACAAAAGTGGCAAATTCGAATCATAATTGAAAAAAAACTAAATTAAAAAAAAAAGTGGGAAGGAGAAAAGAATTCAGCAAAATCAGGAGAAGACCACCTGAAATTCTCTGTAGTGTCTTCCCAGAAGGGTCCATCTTATACCGCTCGCAACCAATACGGAATATCCTTTCTCCTGTAAAAAGTTAGAAGACCATCATAGTGCTCAATTAAAAAAGAGTACAACATTCTGAAAAGGTACATAAAGAGGACATAACTTTTTTTGGTAAATATTAAAAGGGCATAACTGATACATAGGCGTCCAATAACTTTGTACAATATTTCGAGAAACTTGAAAGAAAATGAATACGCCACACCAGGGTAGAGAACTGGCCTACCTGGGAGCAGCTTTACACTATAAAACTTACGAGAGACATTATTTCCATTCATTGAGCCAGCATTAGAATCATCCTGTCCCCTTTTCCTTTTGTCAACAGCAGCAACTGCTAGTGCAGCTTCCTGTGAAAAGGCTTTCACTTTACAAAATGTCTTACACATCCACTTGCAAATTTTACAACCCCAAATAAACCTGGGTGCAGCTGGACGAACCTCAGCAGCCTTCTTTGACCTTTGCTCCAAAGATTTTGACCACTTGAGACTAGAGCCAGAGACACTTAACACCTTAGATCTTCGTAAAGATAGTCCATGAATTGACCTTGTGTATATTGTCTCCCGCTTTCTTGAGAGCAGCATTTTCCGTCTAAAAGAAAATATACTTTAGGTATGAAGTTTGACGCCAAAAAGAAATGAACGAGCATGAAATGATTCCCCACCTGCTAATAGATATGGAACTGTCACTTGGAGAGGAATTCTGGAAACTCCTCCGATAGCTAGCTCTTTTCCACGGAAACAAGTAAGGCCAAAGCTTCTCATATTCTACAGCGCTGCCACATTTCCTTGATGACTGAGTATCACCTAATTTCCAGACCAATGAGGACTTTGACCATTTAGAGGTCTTGGCTAAACCTGCAAAGGGTAATTTATTTAAACCTTGTCTGATTAGTAAAAATTTTGACATTAACTTACAAAAATGGTGGTGTTCTAGGCCAAAACAAGTAGATAATCTGCTTGAATAAAAAAGGGTGAACCAGTCTTGAAGTAGCTTTGTTTTGAAAGCCAAATATGATGAGCTGTTTTTTAAAAACACATCCTTACCACTCAAGCTTTTCATACCTCTTCGGGTCGGAACTACATTCTTTGCCGCGGAAACTCTCTGCTTCATATGATTACTGCTAGATGCACGAATCAGTTGATTCTTTCTCCTCTTATAGTAGCCATCGGATGATGTCTGGGTCTTATCAGAAGCTGCAACTAACTGATTTGATCTTTGCTTCACATAAACTATCTCCTTTCCAGAAGTGCCTTCATCTAATATATTCTGGCTTTTGGAATTGCCTCCCAAACCAATTTGACATTCAGGAAGTGCAGAAGATGTTGAAGGATGCTCAGAAGGCTTCAGCGCCAATATATTGTCTGTAACTGCCAAAGGATTTGAGGTAGCAATACTACCAGTTCCAGGATGATCTACCACTGGAAAAGAGGCAGACTTCAATGTAATGCAACTAAATGATTCGCTTTGTGGAGGGGTTTTGGTCCTCTCTGAAGGAGCATTTACTTCTGGATTTCCCCTGCAGCTGGGTGAATCAGTTATCAATGTCTTATTCTCATGTTTTCTCTTCAGGTCATTCACAGCAGAAGAGTTCAACCGGAAAACTGAAGAACTTGGAGCATGGAATCCTTGGGAAAGGGAACCAACAGGAGGAGGCTTTCTGACAAGACTGTTACCCTTGCGAATGTAAGAGCCGGCTTTCCCAATGTCCTTAGGTAAATGGCTTTGTGGAGGTAGAGAGTTCATTTGGGAACCTCGTCCAACAACTGAGAAAGAGCTATTACCAGTTCTATGCCATGTCAGTGGCTTCTTCGAAGTGGGCACATTCCTTGAAGTGAGAAAATTCGATGGGCGAACAGAGAGAACCCTAGGACCAGCAGCACTTTGCTGGTTTGCACGCAAATTTGGTTTCCAACTCAGTGAAGTCACATTTTGGGTAGACTTTACAGTATTCTGTGATGATAATGGCACAGTATTTAGATTAATCAAAGGAACGCCACCAACTTTATGATCTGAACTTCTACCAAACCTAGAAGTATCTGATGATGTATTACCAAACTCAGAAGTATCTGAAGATGTTTTCACCGAAGAAAAAACATGGTCATCAGCAGTAATGGAATTTTCATCAACATTTTGGGCTTTTTCAATAACAATTTCATTGGACATTGATGACTTAGCAATAGGTTCCCCCAAGAATGAGTTGTTAGGTAAGTCTTCAGGAAATGACATGAGCGCCGACATATCAGGCACAGACTCCATACCTTTGGCACTTACTTTCATTGCGGACACACAATTTGAATCAGAAAATAAAGAGTGATTATTTGCCAACAAAGGCAGACATGCCTTGTCAAGCACATAATTATGGCTTTCACAACCTTCTGGGGCCAACTTTTGATCTACTCCAAGGGAGGAACCTTTGTCCTCGCTTATTCCATAAGCCATTCTTAGCGTCCCAACAGATATAACTGAAGTTGTAGTATCTTGTCCAGCAGCTCCCAGCTGAGAATTGTGAGCAATGACCTGCTCAACATCCGAAAAGTGATCCATCAAGCCATCTTCAAATGGCTCAGCCTGACTTACATCCTCCTCAGCAATACTGCTCTCAAGCAATATGACTGAAGGACGAGATGGTGGACCATCATCCAAATCAGACAATGTATTTCGAGATTCTAATTTCATCGCAGAAACATCATCGATCAAAGGCACTGTAATTGGTATGCTAGAAGCTCCCTCGTGGGTGGTAACACACAAAGCAGATTTAACCAGTCCCGGCGAAGAAACCTCCGTTTTCTTGGGACTCTTGATAGAACATGAACTGGAACCATCTTTAAAACAATCCTGAAGTGAAAGCTCCACTTCTGAAGGCCCCTCATGTGAAGGGCCCCCCTTTAATGAGTCACTCCCATTACCAGGAACTGTAACTTCCTCTTCTATAGAGGCATGATCTCCTCTCAAACAACTGAAACTTTTACGTTGGCCTAGCAAAGAACTACCTGCATTTTCCTCTGGCTCACTCACCTTCGTAGTGGGCAAAACAGACTCGTCTTCCGTAGTCTTTCTCTTCCTTGTGACATTAGGTAAAGAGTCATCATCCGCAATAATCCTAATATCATCTGCAACAGAAACCACAGCATTAACGGATCCCTTAGTATGACTCACCTCAGGTGACAATGTAACTCCATCAACACATGATTTTGTTATACTACATACAAAACTACCGGCTGTTGGATCACTATTACTCGAGCACTCTGCACTTAGCAAGTCACTGACAACCGCAACTCTCCCAGCCTTAGAAGAATTAAAACTATTGTCATTTCCATCCAAGAAACTCTCTTTAAGTCCTCTCTCAATATTAGTCAGCAAAGGTACAATCTTGGGGTCACTAGATGGCTCCACGGAACCTGCTTCAAACAATCCTATAACAGCAACTGCATTTTCCTTCCCATCAGAAAACCCCAAGTCAGAGACAGAAGAGATATATGTATCTTTAGTTGACGAAGATACTTCATCCTTATGAATTGTGCTCCCGTCTAGGCTTGACAAGACAACATCACCATTTCTTTCTACACAAACCATGGCCTCAGAAGGTTCTTTAATAAGACCATCTTCCGACACTCGGTGCTCATCCTGAGAATGCCCTCCAACATTATCAGCGTTATCCACACTGCAACTAGTAGGTTTGTTTTGTATTTCAATCATACATGTCTCAGAATTCAACATGGAAGGGCCATTCAGAACTGATCTACTGGTACAATCAACAAAGTCATTAATTTCAGAGTCCACATTGCTTGAAGAAACCAAGACTTTAGCTGGACCAGCTTTCTTCCCCTCAGAATTAGACTGCTGGACAGACTCATCTTCACTGACAGCAGCCAGTTTTGAAGGTTTTTCTAATTTGCTAACTACTTCATCCACAGGCAGCTTCATACTGACATCCTCGAGTGTAGTCATATCATCAGATCTAGTTCTCTCTACCAATTCTACAACACTTTTAAGCTGCTGACGGACAGAACATGCTCTGTTCAGTAAATCAGTGGCATTATCAGGGTCAACACCAACTTTTTTAGGGGCCGTGACATACTTCTTCGTGGCTTTACTCATATTGACATCCTCGAGTGTAGTCATATCATCAGATCTAGTTTTCTCTACCAATTCTACAACACTTTTAAGCTGCTGACGGACAAAAGATGCTTTGTTCAGTGAATCGGTGGAATTACCAAGGTCAACACCGACGTTTTTAGGGGTCGTGACTTTCTTCTTCTTGGCCTTCTTCATATTGACATCCTCGAGTGTAGACATATCATGAGATCTAGTTCTCTCTACCAATTCTACAACACTTTTAAGCTGCTGACGGACAAAAGATGCTTTGTTCAGTGAATCGGTGGAATTACCAAGGTCAACACCGACGTTTTTAGGGGTCGTGACTTTCTTCTTCTTGGCCTTCTTCATATTGACATCCTCGAGTGTAGACATATCATGAGATCTAGTTCTCTCTACCAATTCTACAACACTTTTAAGCTGCTGACGGACAAAAGATGCTTTGTTCAGTGAATCAGTGGCATTACAAGGATTAACCCCAACTATTTTAGGGGACGCGACTTTCTTTTTCGTGACTTTCTTCTTCTTTCTAATCTTGCATTGAGGTGTTCCACCCTTTCCAACATGATTACCACCCAGATCCAAAATCATGATCTCTGGAGATCCCTTGCTTTCTTGGGTTACAATTAAATCATTTGTCCCATTGGAACTCAGCAATGCACTTCTCACAACAGGAACTGTAACTTTATCTGGCAAACATTTAGATTCCTTGTTGGAATTCAAAGTACCATCAGATGCATGTCCACCAGTAGAATCTTTAATTTTATCTGCCAAATGTTTCGACTCCATGTTAGAATCCAAAGTGCTTTTAGATGTCCGACCCGCAGAAACCGTAACTTTATCTGCCAAACATTTAGACTCCTTATTAGAACTCGAACGACGACCAGAATCAATTGCTGAACCATCACCTTTACCCAAATCGTACCCGACTTTCTTCATTGGAGAATCAGAGAGATTCACTTTTCTAATCTTCTTACATCTAGGTGTTTCGCTTCTGTCTGAGTCATTGGCTGGGCTTGACACCGGGGCCATAATAGCCTTCGCCACAAGTGCATTAGATTTAAATGAAACATCAAGCTCCATCGAACTTCCTTCTCTTCCATCTCTTCCCTCAACCCTTCTCTCCAATCTCTCAAACACATCTTTCTGCTTTCCTCTTACCCCACATCCACCAACAATACTCGAGTCAGTGTCCTGATTTCTACTACTCCTGTTGTTATTAGCTTTCCCACATTGAATCCTGAGCAATGCACTCTTCTTCTGCGGAGGAGACCTATAAATTTCCTCCTTGTCCGCTCTTAACCTATTGCTAAACCTAACATCACCACCACCATAATCATAACCACTATTATCTAATGACATTCGCCTCGAAGAAGAACCAACCAAAACCTCATCATCAACATTACGACCATATTCCCATCTCTCACCTTCATACCTATCATCATGATGCAACTCATAATTCTCGGCACTCGATCTAAATTCCCTCACAACAATATCCTCTTCCATTCTACGCCTCTCAAGACGGTATCTTTCGTCATCATCATAATCGAATTCCACGCCTCTCAGACGATTCTCCCTCACAAAATCATCGACAATAAACCTAGGAGAATTAGGAGGATGGACGTTATGATAACGGTCGTTATAAGGAAAATTTGGGTGTTGCGGATGAGCAGGATGGTAGGGGGATTGATCTAGGATTAGATTAGAGGAAACCCTAGGGGGAGAGCGGCAATCGAAGAATTTAGGATTTTCTTGTGGGGGACTATGAGGAGGGAACGAGAATTGGGATTGGCGGTGGAAGGAAGGGGAGGGGGGAGGGATATGGTGGTGGTGATGAGGGAGATTAGTGATAAGTGGTGGTGGTGGTGGTCGTCGTTGTGGCGGCGGAGGAGGAGGGAGGTGGTGGAAGAAATTAGGGTTATGCGAAAAGTTTGGAGGGCGTTCGACGTACCTGTGGTGATGGTGATGGCGGTAGGGAGGAAGATCCATGAAGAACGTGGAGTCTTACCGGAGAATAACGAACTGACAAAGGCAGCGGCGGTGGCGACGCGGCGGCGGCCGTAGGTGATTTTGAATTATTGAGGAGTTGGCTTTGTATGAAAAGGGAAAAGCTTACTTCTCAAAGAGTCAAAGAGAACCACCACAACTAGATCAGTTTGACTTTAGAATAGAGGCGCGGTGGCCCCATGTGTGGATATTCTTTTATCTTCCCGCCCAAGTGGACTTTGTTTTTCTTTTTTCGAAAAAGGGCTATATATCCTTTACGCGTTTGAACATAAATTCTAAAAAAAGAAAAAAATTAGAATTTCACTAAAATTTGATTTGAAGATTAAGTTGTGTTTGATTATAATTTTTGCAACATATTTGGATATATTTTTTTCAAAATCATAAAACATGATTTATACCCCCACAATTTGTAAAAAATATCAAAATCACCCCGACTTGATTATCCTATTTGAAACAAACATGCTGATTGTACAAACAATCTTTAATAGAAGTTGTAGTAACTCCTTCGGGTAAAAGTATAAATTGTAAATCACAACATTGGATATCAAAATATAGTCCAAGGTCATTCAATCAGATGGTGGGTAGTTGTAGGTGTCACATGCGTTTAATAACTGATTGGGGTGCTTTTATAAATTTTAAAAATATAGGGTAAATTTGTAAAACTTAAAAATACCAACTTTTCAATTTTTCAATTGAAAAACTGGTTCTCAACTGCTTTTCAAATTCGAAAATACATTTTCAAGTTGGATTTGAAAAATATAAAATTTTCCTAACCAAACATTGTTTTGAAATTTTTTTTTGAAAAAAAGAAAAATATTCTTGTGTCCAAACTAGCTCTTATTTATATTCCTCGTTATACTGTTCGATATCTTCTACCCCTGCCAGTACTTTTTTTAGCATTTCTACATGGGCCGCACATACACGTGATAGCTTTTTAAGTGTCCAAACCCATTTTTCCTTTTCAACCAAATACCCATGCTCGTAACACATACAAAACCCATCTTATACTATTACCTAATGCCTAGCACCTTGTTTCTTCCATCTTTGCTTCTGCCACCGTCGTCCTCTCCCTCTCGGCCTTATCCCCGACGTCCAATGGTGAAGCCAGAAAATTTTCCAAGAGTATTCAAACTTGAAAGAAAAAGAAAAATTACTCAACAAAGGGTATTCAATATATATACATCTAAAATCTAATATTTTACTTACATACACATTGTAATTTTTTGTAATATTTTGATGAAGGGTGATCAATTAGCAACAGGTGGCTTCGCCCCTGCCTCCGTCCCCTCCCTCTCCATGGTCCCCATCCCCTTACCACCTTCGTTGAAATCCTCCTATTCGCCGCTACTAAAATCAGCGACACCCGTTGGTTCTGGCGTTGTTATAAAATCACTAGTTATAAGATCACCTACTGATTCAAGGTTTCCAAAAATAATTTATAAAATTTAAATATTCTACAAGTTACAGAGTACTTCTCATGAAGTCCCTCCAGTTCTCTTGGTAAGGTTCTTCGTGAATCATCTTGAGAAGACCTAAAGGACATTAGGAATAATTGCACCACTTTTTTATTTAGGAAAATCAGAAAATATATATTCCAAGCTTTCTGGATAGTACCTCTAGTAACGGGTCTCTTTAACTTCACTGTTTGGGTTTCGAGATCTATAATAGAAATTTCAAGTTTGAGTTTTGAGTGTTGGTTATATTTTAAATTAGGAGCTGAAATCTTAAGCTTAAATTGTGACGCACTGTTTTAGACGATTTGGTATTGGAACACTTGAATAACTTTAAAGTACTTTGTGTGGCTGGTAGTTCGAATTTGAGCGAAGAAATTTGAGATTCGCCATTGATTAATAACCTTTGAACTTTGAAAGTAAGTTTAAGATTTAAGCTAGAAGAAGACGAATTGGGCGTCTTTTGTTTGCCGATGTTTGCTCGGATTGGTGCTTGCAATTTGAATTAGTATTATTTATCAAGTTTCAGTACACATCTGAAACTTGGATTGAGGAAGAAGAATCTCATTGCTGGAAATCTAAGAGCTTGGTTCATAAAAAAAAACTATAGTTAAACCTTGAAGGTATTGGGATTGAATCAGATTAGAGGTTGATTGAGACAACTCTTGACTAGATTTGGTCGATATTTTTGAGCTGAAAATGCAGTAATAGTTCAGCTTTAGCAATTGACATTATAATAAAATAGGCTTTTAGCGGCAATAAATATGCACTTTAGCGGCAATAAAATTGCTATAAAAAATTTTGCCGGCAACTAATTATTTGTTGTTGTATCTAGAATCATTAGAGACTTTAGAGGCAACTACATGAAGTACTGTTAAAGGTCTCAACTATTGCCGCTAAAAGGTCTAAATTGTAATGATATTTATTTAGCGGCAATAACTATGGACATTAATACTACCCTGAATCAACCAATTATGAAGAATATTTTAAGATTTTTTTTACTTTCTTTAAAGCAAGAACCAAAGAGTTATAGATACTCGATATAGGTGTGGGTTTTGTACGGGTTACGAAATATTTGGTTAGAAAAGAAAAATAAGTCTGGACGCTTAAAAGATATCATATGTATGTGGGAGGGGGGGGCTCATCAAAATGAGGGGTATAAATGCTAAAACGAGTAACAACAGAGATAGAAAATGTCAAATAGTACAACGAGAGGAATAAATAACTAATATCTTGTAGTAGAAGAAATGATAAATGAGATGAGAAAAGAGAGAGAATCAAAGAAGATCGAAGAAAGAAAAATAGAGTTGAGGAAAGAACAAACACGGATATATATATATATAGGGAGAGAGAGAAAGAGAGTGACAAAGAAAGAAGAAAAAATTGGATACACTATATGTGTAGGAGATAACTGATATTCCATATTCGATTTCTAATATTGAAGAATACTCATTTAATACTAATTTGTGTATAATTGGTAAATATATATCAACTTGTAATTAAGTTAAACTTCAATAGTGAGGGTAAATAAGTTTAAAAAGTAGTATATCTAAATAAAATATTCGGGGCAAATCCAGTTGTTTCTAACTTGAATTATTAATGTACTCTTCATCAAGGACCTATATAGGGTTGCAAATCTTCTTATAAGGAAGGAGCCCGGAAGAAACTTTTTGTTAGGCCGTAGATTTTGATAGTCCATTTTTGTGTTTGATGATAAATATGTTCGGGCAGACATTATAGGAGTTTTTGGCCAAAAACATCCTATAACTATACCCAAAATTAAAAGTACATCCTTGTACTATTAAGCGAATGTAACAACCCGACTAGTTGCTTTGAGTTTTCGCACCTTGTTCGACGGTTTAAGGCTTTGCGTAGCTTTATTTGATATATTCGACTTGCGTGTGTGGTTGGCTTTGATTTTTCGACAGGTTCTGCGTTGATTTGGAAGAGTAATTCGCAATTCGGAAGATTTAAGATAATTTTAATAATTTTAGGATTTGATAGTTTCAATAAGTTCAAACGACCTTGGAATCATAATTTGGTAGTTTCAATAGGTTCATATGGTAATTTGTTTGGACTTGGGTGTATGACCAGATTTGAATTTGGATGTTCTTATGAGGTTTTGGTCTTATTTATCGAAAGTTGACAATTTGAAGAATTTGAGAATTCATAGGTTTGATCAGAAGTTTACTTTGGTGTTATTGGACTCCTATTATAGTTTAGATACCTTTATTGGGTTCATTTAATTGACTGGAACTGTGTCCAAAGTTTGGTTGTGATCTGAAATGTCTAAGTGTTATTCGTACGCGTTCAGCAAAAATTGAAGGCTTGAAAGTTAAGAAAATGTTTGATCTTCGATTCTTAGTTTTGATGTCATTTGTAGTTTTTAAGACTTTGGATAAGTTTGAATAATGTATTTAGACTTGTTTTTATGATTGAATGAGGTCCCTAGAGGCTCGGGTGTGTTTTGAAAGGATTCCGGAGCATTTTGATGTCTTGGTGCAGTTATGATTCTAGTGTCACGCACCTACGCAATGTCTGATCGTAGGTGTGCATATGCTTGTGTAAGATTAGTGTCGCTTTTGCGATGATTGTGTGTTCTAGGGATTGTCGCTTCTACGGAAGAGGGAGCATAGATGCGAGTTTTCACCTGCAGAGTTTATGGACACATATGCGAGGATCTATTTGTAGTTGGAAGTCTGCATGTGCGGAGCTTGTTTGCGCAGATGTGAGAGCTCACCTGCAAGGAGTAGGTGCACATGTGGAACCACAGATGTGATTGTTTTGTCATAGATGCAATGTGTGGCCAGTTGGGGGATGCTCGCAGATACGGGGTTTTGACCGCAGAAGCGGTGTCGCAAATGCGACTATTTTGTCGGCAAATGTGGATTCACTAGCAAATATTATATTTACGAATGGTTAGTTTATTTTATCATATTTGAGATTGAGAGCTCGGGTTGGAGCGATTCTTGAGGTGATTTTTACCCACGCGAATTGGGTAAGTATTTCTAACTCGGATTTGATTATTATTCATGATTATGTCTTCGATTTTTTGCTTTCGATTGATAAATCTAAGGAAGAAATTTGGCGGTTTTGTTTATACTTTAAGAGAGTGTATTTGGGAACTTTGACTACTTATTTGGACTCAGTTTTGGAAACTAATTATATATTTATACTCGGTAGGTTATGGGTCATCGAATTTTGATATTAGTTTTGGGTTTTGAGCACGCAGGCCCGGATGGACTTTTGTTGACTTTTGGGAATTTCTTCAAAGATCGAGGTTTTGTGGATTGGAATCGCTTCCTTAGACATTGTTGACTTACTTGGATGATGTTTGGCTTGGATTTGCATGATTGGAGGGCTAGAGCAAGGTTTTGATGCGATTCGAGGTTGAAGACTAGTCCGAATGAGGTAACTATCTTGCCTGGGTTTAGATTGAGGGTATTTTTCTATTGGCTATGATCCTTGTCATAAGTTGGGGGTGTCGTATATGTGAGGTGACGATCGTATATGTGTGCACTGTGGTAATATATGATCGGGGTAGACCTTAGATTATTATATGCTTGTATTGCTATCATGATTCTTTGATACCGTGTTTTCTTCACTTATACGTGCTAAAAAATATGTCTATGTTATCTACTTATCTGTTTGAGAAATGATTGGATTATATTTGCTATATTGAGCTATTTTCATTATCCGTAGTCATATTTTTCAGTCATGATATTCTATCACGCGTGTTATATCTATGTCTCTGTGTACTCTTTATATGTTACCTCATATGTTGTTGTGTGCTTGTTTGTGTGACACGGGTTTGAGCTGAATTGTGGCACGTTGGTATAGTCCGTGCGATATATTAATTGTGATACTATGAGATGTTGGCATATTGAGACTTGAGGAGATTTATGACTGATTTTAGGCCATGGAGCTATATTGAGTTGATTGATGACTGGTCTTGTGGCCATAGAACCATGTTGATATTGATTGTGAAGTGGTGCTTGCATCAACGCCCCATATTGGGTTGAGTGACATTGTTAGTTGAGTATTAGTATTGATTGTGAGGTGACGTTTGTGTTAGGCCCCATATTGGACTGAGTGATTTTGATTGTTGACTTTGATTCGATCAGCGCTTGGGCTAGAATTTGCCTATCTGGAGTCGGGTGATAACCCATGTTACTTTGGTCCCACGAGTACATGCACTTCATATATGCTTAGTAAGAGGCTTTATGTCAGGCACCCATATGGTGCAGAGTGTATATGTGCGTGTGATTATTCATGGGCTTTAAGCCAGACATCGTGAGCGTGTTGAGATTATGATTGAGGGGTATTTGTGACATGCACTATGTATGTGCTGAGATTGCATTTCCTTGATGATTTAACTGTGATGTCGTTGGTTTTTGGCATGTATATATGACGTGCAGACATAGAGATGTATTTTCCTCATGCTAATTGATATTTGATGTTTTGAAACCAAAGTTTACCTTGATAAATCTCTATCTAAGTGATTTATGTGAAAAAGTTGATACCTTGACTGATATTGCTGAAAGCATGCCTATATCTCCTTTTGTTGTGTTAAAGTTGAGCATGTGATTATATGAGCTACTTTTCTTTATATGCCATTATTCTGCTTTTATTGTTGTTGTTGGCTGTTGTAAGTGAACACCATACTTTTTCAAGCTCGCCACTCCTTTCATCCCGAGGTTAGACTTATTACTTATTGAGTACATGGGGTCGGTTGTACTCATTTTACACGCTACACTCGTGTGTAAATCCAGGTATTTCTGATACCAGTGGTTACTAGTGAGTTGTATCCGGATTTGTTTTGAGATTTTGAGATAGTAATTTGTTCCGCTCGCAGGCCTTGGCGTCCCCTCCTTTATATTATGTTCTTACTGTTCAGTCTTCCAGATAGTATTGCATTTTGTTCAGGTTTTATGTTTAGCACTATATATAGCTCATGCACTCGGTGACACCAGATTTTGGGTAGTTTTTCGTTGTATCATTATTCGAATTCAGTCGGATGTGTGTGTGTATTGTGTATATTTCTGATACCAGCGGTTACTAGTGAGTTGTATCCGGATTTGTTTTGAGATTTTGAGGTAGTATTTTGTTCCGTTCGCAGGCCTTGGCGTCCCTCCTTTATATTATGTTCTTACTATTCAGTCTTCCAGATAGTATTGCATTTTGTTCAGGTTTAGTGTTTAGCACCATATATAGCTCATGCACTCGATGACACCAGATTTTGTTTAGTTTTTGGTTGTATCGTTATTCGAATTCAGTCGTGTGTGTGTGTGTATTGTGTACACATACACACGACTGAATTCGAATAACGATACAACCAAAAACTACCCAAAATCTGGTGTCACCGAGTGCATGAGCTATATATGTATATATGTGTGTTATTCCGTTGTTTGAGATCATTTCTTATTGTTGTTGAAGTTTCTTATTGCATATTAATTTTTAGCTTTTCTAGTAAGCAGTGTTAGGCACTATCACGACTCTGGTGGGGTTTTGGATCATGACAAGTTGGTATTAGAGTACTAGGTTTATATAGGTCTCATGAGTCACAATCATGTTTAATAGAGTCCTGCGGATCGGTATAGAGATATATGTACTTATCTTCGAGAGGCTATAGAGCTTTAGGAACTTTCACTATCTTGATTCCTTATCGTGCAAATTTATCTCATCTTAAAGCATATATCTTCAGTTCTTTTCCATTCATTCGTATACGATATTGAGTACTTGATATCAGTTGGGTACCAATGAGTTGTGATAATGATACAAATATGGTGCAACAACAACAATAACAACCCAGTATAATCCCACTAGTGGGGTCTGGGAAGGGTAGGTGTACACAGACCTTACCCCTACCCTGAGGTAAAGAGACTGTTTTCGATAGACCCTCGGCTCCCTCCCTCCAAGAACTCCCCACCTTGATTTTGGGGTGACTCGAACTCACAACCTTTTTGTTGGAAGTGGAGGGTGCTTACCACTAAAGTAACACACTTTTGTCGATACAAATATGGTGCAAGATGTTTTTTTCCCGTGTTATGAGGGCAGACTACTACTACCGTTTTGCAGAGGGTTGTCGCCTACTGCAGCCCCAGTGTTGGTATTGCCCACGGGTTCGAGGCCTCATATAATGTATTGTGATAATTCATGTGCTGGTTTTGACGCGGTATTAGTACAGAATGGTAGAATGATTTCTTAAGCTTGCGGTAATAACAATCCATATGAGAAGGATTATATGGTTCACGATTTGGAGTTTGGCTTTTGTTCCAGCGGAGGAGAGGCATTCGGTCTATGGATGCTTAGGCTTTGGTCGATAGATTTGCGAGATTGGATATTTTTGAGCTTAGTAGAGTTCTCGCTTGTGTTGTTGCACAATCATCTTTATTTGAGCGCATTAAGGATCGTCAGTATAATGGTTTCCAATCGCTTGTCCTCAGGGACACTTATTGCGAGGTAGTTCTAAGGAGGTAGTCCTTAGTGTGGATGGTGTGTTGCGACTTCAGGACTAGATTTGCATTTCTAGTTTTGATGGTTCGAGGGAGATGATCCTTGAGGAGACTCGTGGTTGTGGTATTCCGCTCATCCAGGTGATACATAGATGTATCGTGATTTGAGGCAGCATCATTAGGGAAGAGGATGAAGAAGGACATTATTGGGAAATTTTCACAGTATTTGATTGTCAACAGGTGGAAGATGAGCATCAGAGACCAAGTGGATTACTTCGGAAGATGACTATACCGGTGTGAAAGTGAGAACATATCATTATAGATTTTGTGGTAGGGTTGCCATAGATTTCGAAGAAGTTTGATGCTATTTGGGTCATTATGGACAGTTGAGGTCATTTCATATTGGTGGTGACTTCTTACATTTTGACAATTCAAATTTGACGAGAAGGATTTGCTTGATCTACTAAGGGGTTGTGAATGATTGATTATCATCTTGGTGTATCATACCGTCTTGAGTTGGGATATATTGATGGGCCTTCTAGTTGTTCATTGGTGGGATGAAATAGATTTTTGTAGCTGGTGGACGAGTGTGGACTCGGGAGGATTAATTAATTATATAGTAGTGGCACCCATGGCAGGTCATAGAAAGATGATGATATGAGGTCACTCTGGTGGGCTATCTCCTATGAGAAGGTTGAGGGTTGCAGGATTTCTTATAAGTTTCCTATTACCTTCTACCCGGTGGGATGCATGTGTTACGATATAGGTTTGGATCACTTGAGGAAGATGGCATGATTGTCACGAGATTTAGTGTGCATTTGGGCTGATAATTTGGGATTCGTTATGGTTGGTGCATCATGAGCTTACAAGAAATTCAGCTAAGTAATAGTGTGGGTTCATGACAGTTAAAAAAGAGCAGCCATTATGGGTTCTTAGTTTAGGTAATTGTGGCTTAGAGCCAATTGGGAGAGTTTACCATCGACGATTAGGTGTCCTGGTCATATGTTGTTATGGATTTTGGACTAAGAAATGCTTGTGGATTAGATATAATTTAGGAGGATTACATCGAGGATGATTCGAGCAAGGAATTGATGGGTGTGTGTTGTATTTCACCTTGGTGGTATATGGAGGTTGTGGGAGGACTCAGATTAAATATTCTTATGTGGAGGTAGTGTGCAAGGGAAATGAGTCGAGTGATTATTTTCTTTATGGAGTATTCATATGCTAACAAAGTGTTAATCACGTGGCTTGATTGACTATGTATTCGAGACTAGGGTTGGGTGGATGACTCTCGAGAATGATGCTAGTGGGTTGAAGATTCAATATGATGCATCTAAGGATTTTCAGATGTGGGTGTGACTAAATATTCAAGATTTCATGTTGGGATCACTCGGAATGAGATTTGATTGAGTTCATAGTGTACTGGAAGGAGTAGTATTGTCGGCGGGTCATGAGTAATTTAAAGAAGTGAGTCCATCTGGTAGCGGCTGGGATCAGCATGATAATAGGGACGATTTATACCATTGGTATAAAAAAGTTTTACTAGTGTTTTGTGGTAATACTTTTGGGTTTGACAGTCTGTGTGACTTGGGTGATTTAGAGGGGTGTGTTTTGTGGAAGATGCATTGTGTATCGATTTGCTGATACTTGACTAGTACTAAGAAATCATATGGTTGATAGCCATTAATGTTCATGTTTTGCTACTTGGTGCGAAAGGTTATAGGAGTATCCCCCGTGGGATGATTGTGTGTGTGCGTGATGCGTCAGCCATTTAAGTAAGAGAGTTAGGGATCAGGTATGGAGGTTTTGGTACTCTCAAATTTGGAGATTTTATTTCTGAGAGGCGGGTTATCCCTCTGGTTGCAGACTGTGAACGTGTGTTCAGGATTTGATAGCTAATTATATGTGTCATGGATAGGGTCATTGTGGACGTTTGGAAGGCTATTGACCTATTTTGGAATGATCTGAATCGGTTTGGAGGCCCATTGGTAGGCTTAATGAAGATGTGTACTCTACATTAGATTGGATTCACTTATTCAGCGCAACATTTTCTATGGGTGTGTCATAGGGCAGAATGTATATTATTCATGTCGTGATATATATCATGTATTACCTTCTTATGCTATGATGGCTTATGAGACTACTTGATTATTCACACGCATGTTATGGTTTTATTTAGGACTTGTGGCGGTATTTGAGAGATATGGCTCTTGAGATGTTGATTATTTACTGCACCTTAGTTATGCTTGGCCTTTATCGTAACGCATTATGCTATCCATCTCCCCATGGTTATGCTTATGCACTTTACATGCTTGCTGTTGTTACACATGTGTTTAATGAGTATGAGAATTATGGCTCGGTGGGCACTCCTATATAGAGATATATGTAGATCAGGTAATGCAGCGCGACAAATAATATGTGTGGATCAGTTTGAACGCCGCAATGAGGTTATGCTAGATACAATTCCTTGTGATCATTTTGTGTATTTTGTTTCTCCCATGTGGGATGGATCCATAACATTATGCTCTTATTATTGTATCTGTTAAACTTGATGGATAGTTCCTTTTTGGTTCTCTTTCAATTATTGATCATATTCGAGTGGTTATTGTTGGCACGGATCACGTTGTATAGGGTTATTGATAGTATTTGATGTGGCATGTCGATCGAGCAACTTGTACTGGGTGAGAAGAAGTTATTGGACCTGGAATCAGTATAATCAGATTTGTATAATATATGTTTTGAAGAAGAATATCACTAATTAGCTCAGAATTTGGCAATGATTCTTATCGAAAGGGAAAATTCTATGACTTGTGGTGTTGATAGGTGATTATGAGTTCCTACGTATTTCTTTCCTTATTGTGGCATTGCGAAGGTTTGAAACATTTTTTTTTCATGAGGTATATTATCGATACCGGCTTTGGTATTGAGCAACTATTGTGGTCAGAAGATTTTGCTATAGGCATATAAGTGTGGGGTACATCATGTGGTTACATATTGGGAGTATAATTATGATTTGATACATATATATCGGATCTTAGAAGAAGTTTCGAAAGTTTGAATTTGGTTCTAAGGATTGTAAGTTAAGGTTGGATGAAGAATGTTTTTAGTCAGGATTGTTTAATGGGACCATATGGATTAAGGTGAAGTGAGATCACCCATGGGTGTGGGTATGATGAGTTATTCAGTGATTTGGCAGATTTGGAATAACTCTTGGAATATCCGAGGATGAACATATGTTTAAGTGTGGAAGAATATAACAACCCGACCGGTCGTTTTGAGCTTTAGTACCTTGTTCGGTGGTTTGAGGCTTTGCATAGCCTCATTTGAAAGAGTTGACAAATGTTTGAATTTTAAGTGAACAACCTCGGAATCGGGATTTGATGGTTTTAATAGGTTCGTATGGTGATTTTGTTCTTGGGTGTATGTTCGGATTTGAATTTAGATGTTCCTAGGAGGTTTTGGCCATATTTATCGAAAGTTGGCAATTTGAAGAATTAGAGAGTTTATAAGTTTGATGGAAGTTGACTTTGGTGTTTCGGAATCCTATTGTGGTTTCGAGAGCTTTTTGGGTTCATTTAGTTGATTGGAACTTGTATGCTAAGTTTGTTTGTGATCCGGAATGTCTAAGTGTGATACGGACGTGTTCGTCAATTTTTTAAGGTTTGAAAGTTAAGAGAATGATTTTTATCTTTGATTCTTAGTTTTGATGATATTTATTTTGTTTTCAACCTTTGGATAAGTTTGGATAATATAGTCGAAATTGATGGTATGATTGGATGAGGTACTAAGAGGCTCAAGTGTGTTTCAGAAGGATTCCGATGCATTTTGATGTCTTGGTGCTGGTATCACGCACCCGGGCAAGGTTTGATCGCAGGTGCGTATTTGCTTATGCGAGGTTGGTGTCGCTTCAGCGATGATTGGGTGTTTATGGACGCATATGCGAGGAGCGACTGGAGTTGGAAGTCCGTATGTGCGAAGCTTATTGCGCTGGTGCGAGAGTGCACGTGCGAGGAGTAGGCACCTGCGGAGACGCTGATGTGGCTGTTTTGTCGTATATGCGACATGTGGCCTGTTGGGGGATGCTCGCAGATGCGAGACTTTGACCACAGAAGCGGGTGTGACTATTTTGTCCGCAAATATGGATTCACTGGCAGATGTTATATTTTCGAAGGGTTAGTTCATTTTATCATATTTTGTGATTGGGATCTCTGATTTGAGCGATTCTTGAGGCGATTTTTACCGACATTGTTCCTAATCGAATTTGATTATTATTCATGATTCTATCTTCGATTTTTGGCTTTTGATTGATGAATATAAGGAAGAAAATTTGGGATTTTTATCTACACTTTAAGAGAGAATATTTTGGGAATTTAAGTATCAATTTGGATTCAGTTTTAAAAACTAATTATACATTTGGACTTGGCAGGTTATGGGTCAAATTTTGATATTGGTTTCGGGTTTCGGGAACACGGGCTCGGGTGGAATTTTGTTGACTTTTGGGATTTCTTCAAATATCGAGGTTTTATGGATTGGAATAGCTTCCTACGATATCTTTGACTTTTTTGGAAGATGTTTGGCTTGGATTTGCACGATTAGAGGGATAAAGTGAGGTTTGGACGTGATTCGAGGTTGAAGACTAGTCCGGATGAGGTACGTATCTTGCCTAGGCTTGGATTGAAGGTATTTTCGCGTTGGCTATGATATTTGTTATATTTGGGTGTGGCGTATATGCGGGGTGACGAGTATATATGCATGCATTGTGGTAATTCACTATCCGGGTAGACGTTAGGTTATTATATGCCTTATTTTGCTATCATGCTTCTTTGATACCGTGTTTACTCCACTTGTATGATGGTGTGAACTATTATCCATGCTGAAAAATCATGTATAATTTATCTACTTATCTGTTTGAGATATGATAGGGCTATTTTTGCTATGTTGAGCTATTTGCCTTAGACGTAGTCATATTTTTCAGTCATGATATTCTATTCGCGTATTATATCTTTATTTATGTGTATTCTTGATATGTTATCTCACATATTATTAGTGTCCTTGTTTGTGTGATACGGGTTTGAGCTGAGTTGTAGCACGTTGGTATGTTCCGTATAGTATATTGATTGTGATAATGTGAGATATTGGCATATTGAGACCAAGGAGATTGATGACTGATTTTGGGACATGGAGCCATATTGAGCTGTTTGATGACTGATCTTGAGCCATAAAACCATGTTTATATTGATTGTGAGGTGGTGCTTGCGTCAAGGCCCCATATTGGGTTGAGTGACATTGTTGGTTGAGTGTTGGTATTGATTATGAGGTGATGTTTGCGCCAAGGCGCCATATTGGGCTGAGTAATTTTAATTATTGACTTTGATCCGATCAACGCTTGGGCTAGGATTCGCCCCTTCGGAGTCAGGTGATAACCCGTGTTACTTTATGCTCTATGAGTGCATGAACTTGATATATGCTTAGTAAAAGGGCTTTATGCCAGGCACACATACAATCCTGAGCGTATGTGTTAATGTGATGATTCAAGGGCTTTGACTCAGGTACCGCGAGCATGCTGAGAGTATGATTGAGGGATATTGGTGCTAGACATTATGTATGTATTGAGATTGTATTTACTTAATGATTTAACTATGATATCGTTGGTTTTGGCATGTATATTTGATGTGCAGGCATAAAGATGTATTTTCATCATGCTAATTGATATTTGATGTCTCTATTTGATGTTTAGAGCTTGAAATCATAGTTTACCTTGATAAATCTTTATCTAAGTGATATCTTTGGATAAGTGATGCCTTGACTGATATTCCTGAAAGGCCTGCCTATTTCTCCTCTTGTTGTGCTAAAGTTGAGCATGTGATTATCTAAATTGCTTTTCTTTATATGTAATTATTCTATTGTTATTGTTGTTGGCTATTGTAAGTGAGCATCAGACTTTGTTAAGCTCGTTATTGCTTTTATTCCGAGGTTAGTCTTATTACTTACTAAGTACATGGGGTCACCTGTACTCATTATATACTTTGCACTTTATGTGTAGATCCAGGTATTGCTGATAGTAGTGGTTCCCAGTGAGCTGTATCGGGATTTGCTTGGAGATTTCGAGATAGTACTATTGTTCCACTTGCAAGCCTTGAAAGTCCCATCCTTTATCTCATATTCTTATTGTTCAGTCTTCCAGACAATATTATATTTTGTTCAGACTTTGTATTTAGCACTCTATAGACCCATGTACTCGGTGACATCAGATTTTGGGTGATTTTCGGTTGTATCGTTATTTCACTTCACTTGTGTGTATATATATATATATATATTATTATGCTGTTTGAGATCATTCCTTATTGTTGTTGAAGTTATTTTTGCATATTAGTTGTTGGCTTGCCTGGCAAAGTGGTGTTAGGCGCTATCACGGCTCCAGTAGAATTTTAGGTCGTGACAGTGAGCAAAAAATATCTCTAAACTATCCCAAATATTTGTGAGATCCATACTTCCGTTAGTTTCTGTTAGAAAACTCAAGGGCGGAGCTAGCCCATCGAGTATGAGTTCGACCGAACCCAGTCGTTTTGGTCCAATCCATGTAGTTGTCTTAAAAGATCTATTAAATATATACAAATTATTAATTTAGAACCCGGTAACTTAAAAGGACTTTTCCGAATCCATATGCTTCAAATCATGGCTCTGCCTCTGAGAAAACTAATGACTTCAGCTCAAAAACTTAACTCGTATAACTTCTCCAAAATTGCCCCTATTCTGTCTCCTCCTTGATCGTCTTCTCACCCAACAAAAAGTTGTTTTGTTTATTTACACGATGGAGGTTTTCATGTGAAGCCACCAGAGTCGGGGACTTATATGACCTTACTTAAATAGAAAAAGTTTATTGGCTTTGTTCTATGATGTTTGGCTATAAATGTGTAATTTTAGTGCATTTCTTACCTTGCATTTTAGTGTTTTAATGATTAACGGTGTGACGTTTGAGCTTAATTGTGTCATTTTTATGTGTAGGGTCGTTAGAGGATGGAAATCCGTAAAGGTTGCACACAAGGGGGTCAAAGATACACAAAAAGGCAAAAATTGGACAAGCCTGGTCCTGGGCGCGGTCCATCAGGCGACACAGTGGGCGAGTCGAGCTCCAGGGCGCGCTGCACACCAGGCCTCACGAGCTCTAAGGCTTGGTCCTTTTCCAGTTCGTGCATTGAGCATTTTCTACTTGGATTTGGGCTTGGGGACTCTGACCCTAACCTATAAATACCCCCTAAACGTGATTATTGAGGGGTTAGTCAATTTTGAAGGTGAAAAAGGCAATGAAACACAAACGGAGCACAAAATTCATAAATTATTCATTCTTTCATCTAGTATTCACAGTTTTGATCGTTAAGAACAATATTGCGATTATTAGCATGACTATGAGTGGCTAGTTCTTCTCGTTCTAGGTTATGGGTGCAATATGAATGTTGACGTTTGAAGTTTAATTTGACGATTTTGATTTTACTATATTGGTTTGTTTATTTACTCGCGTTCTTAATTATTTTGCTACGTAGCTAACAGTGAAATATTATTTACGAATCTAGAGTTGAACTCGAAAGTGGGAACTCTAGATTGCATATAGGATTACATAGAGTAAGTTCTTGAACCTAGGCCTCGGAGAACAGATTCGCGGTTAGGATAGACATATACCTAATTGCCTTACTTGGTTGAAATACATGAAGTATAAATGCATTCTTTTTAATCTTAATTCCATAGACATATAAGCGTTAAATTAACATGGATAGGCAAGTAAGAACTCGACAAATTCTTACGAGTAACATCAACCCTGCCAATCAACAAACCAGAGAAATCAATTGGTCAGTTTAAGTAGAGAACACTATAGGATTGTTAGCTAGCCTATAACACTGGAATATCTTCTTCTATTAATTTTCATCCTTAATTGTCTACATGTTTCATTCAATGTCTAGTTTATTTAATTGCATGATAGCTGATTTGGTTTTTAATAAATCACCCACACATTTTGAGAACAATCTCTTAAATTGATAATTTGTTTGAGTTTGATTTAGTCAAGAATTAATCATAAGTCTAGGTGGGAACGATACTCTACTAACTTACTTGACGACCACGTATACTTGCGTGTGTGTTTGGTCGCAACAAACTTTTGGCACCGTTGCCGGTGACTTAGAAATTAGCTACTTGTTTGAATTAAGATTTTATTCGTTATTTGTTCGAGTTTTAATTTTTAATTTACTTTATTTGTGTTAACGAATGCTCTTCTATTGAATGCTGAGGTGTAGAAGAACAGACAACCTCCTTCCTCTTGATTTTGAAATAGAACGAACACTTCGCATGCTAAGGAGGGAAGTCAAAGCTAGAACTAGAGCAGAAGGAGAGTTGGACATCATAGTTCAACCACAACCACAATCGCAAGGCCTAATCTTGATAATACGACTCAGGTTATTGTGAAACCTGATATCACGGGTCACTTTGAGCTCAAACAGTACATGGAACATCTGATTCAGTCCACATGGTAGTATGTGGGTCTATCTCATGAAGATCTGCAGTCACATATTCAGAACTTTCTGGAAATTACAGATACGTATAATTATCCGAATGGTTCCAAGGACTACGTTAGACTGATATTATTTCCCTTTTCCCTACTGGGGGAAGCCAAAGAATGGTTGCAGAATGAGCCCGCAAACTCGATCCACACTTGGGATGATCAAGCACGAAAATTCTTAATCAAGTTTTTTCCCACTAAAAAGACAAAGTCGTTGAGGAGCCAGATTCTTGGGTTTCACCAACGAGATGGTGAGACTCTTCGTCAAGCTTGGGAAAGATACATGAAGCTACTCAGAGACCGCCCACATCATTGTCAGATTGATGAGGTGTTGGGTTACACTTTCGTTGATGGATTGAACGAGACATCAAAGATGAATCTTGACTCAACTTGTAGGGATAGTTGTATTACAAGGCCGTATAGTGAAATCCAGATCCTGCTAAATAATTTCAATGCTAATGATAATAATTGGCAAGGAGACGGGAAACCACGGAGAGCGCTTAAACAGAAGGCAGCAAGTGTAATTGAGCTTGAAGATTTCTCAGCCATGAGGGTAGATATAGCGAGATTAGCAAATCGGATGAATAAAATGACAATGCACCAAGCACAACAGATGCATCATGTGCAATAGATATCTACTTACTGCGAGTTATGTGGTGAAGATCACACAGGTGACATATGCCCCAGTTATTATGTGGGGCAACAAAGTAGAGGTCCGATAAATCAACATGCACAATATGGAAACACATACAACCCAAATTGGACGAATCGCCCTAACTTCTCCTAGGGTGGGAATCAGACGACTCGGAATCAGTATAGACCCCAAGGAAATTACAATCAACCTCAGAAGCCATCCCAACAAGTAGAGGAGAGTACAAATGACCTGTTGAAGAAGTTGTTTCTTGACAATCAACAATTCAAGACTGATTTTAGAAATCTTGAGATACAAGTTAGGCAATTAGCAGCAAATCAAACTACTAGGCTTGCAAGAGCACTCCCAAGTGATACTGAGAAAAATCCCATTGAACAAGTACAAGAAATTAATATAAGATGTGGGAAATCATTGGAGGAGGTGCCACTTAAAAATTATGTGCCTAAATAAGTTTTTAAAATATTGGTACCTCAACCAGAGGTAGAAGATAATAAGAAAGATGATGAATACATGAAAGAGACTGTCACGACCCCAATTCCCACCTTAGGATGTCGTGATGACACCTAGTCTCTAAGACTAGGTAAGTCTACCATGTATGGAGAGATAGAGTAAATAATAATAAAACCTCAAATTTAAACCATTAAACTATCATAATAAATCTCAACAGCATAGCTGACAAATAACTCCCAAAATCTGGTGGAACTGAGTCATAAGCTCTATAGAGTATTCTAACATGCCTACTACAACACTGTCTGATAAAGAAAATAACATAAATGGGAAGATAACGGAAGGTGACTCTGAGGACTGCAGACGTCGGGCAGGTATACCTTGAAATCTCCTACAAGTGGCTAACCAATTAATCTCTAGCGTCCAGTATGGGCAGACGTACATGGATCTGCACAAGATGTGCAGAAGCGTAGTAAGAGTACACCACAATGGTACCCAGTAAGTATCAAGCCTAACCTTGGTAGAGTAGTGATGAGGCCAGGTCAAGACACCTACTAGAATAAGATAAACGAAACAACATATATAACGGTAAATAATGGAAAGCAGAGAAACGAATGATAACAAAGCAACTTAGTAACGTAAACTAATGACAGAATTGTAAGCAACAAGACAACAAGGAGGAAGCAAATAATGAGAACCACAAATAATCAAATGTAAGACAAGGAAGAATATAAGCAACAAGAATTGTTCAACCAATAACTCTTTTCAATATGAAATGCACAACAAGAATCACAACCGAGATATCGCCTCGTATTCACATTTCATAATTTCAATCATAATCTTTCCTTATATCACCACGCGAGCCTTACATTTAGTTGTGAAATCATTTTTCCCAAAGTAACTACACGCGTTTTAGCCCACCTTATCTCACCGCGTGGCTTCAAGTAGTTCCCCTACTCGCAACATGTGTATCAAACCCACCTTATCTCACCACATGCGTATCAACGTCTAGCCTTATACCACTGCATGCGTATCAATATCACAACATAATCATAACTCGCACCACAAATGCCCATATACCACAACTTGCCAAAAGAATCAACAATACCAATGTTTCCAAAATAAATTGCCCATGGCTCAACCACAATGTGTACAAGAATCTAAACAATAACAAAATGAATGTAAATCGCTCAACAAGAAATATATATCAACAATTAACAACTTCACCTTAATGTGATAACGACTTTTACAACTTTAACACTAATAACTCAACAAGAAGATGTTCCAAAAAATAACAACCTCAAGTAAAAGTAATTCAACAATTTAAGAGGTAACAAGACAATGAGGAAGGCAATAACTTCAACTTAGGCATATAAGAGCAAAATAACTAGTAAGCGGTAGAACAAGTGTTAACAATGTCAAATAAAGCATGTAAGGGTAGATTAACACATGTACGAGTAGCATAACAATGAGGGATATAACATGTTATGACAATTCAATTAAAGGCATGAAAAGAGTCTAAATAACCTAAACTTGTCAATTATAACATATATCCCGTGTACCCACTCGTCACCTTGCGTACACGGCCTTCACATAACACAAATAGCACAATCAACTCAACTCTTAATGGGTAGTTCCTTCCCCCTCCCCCCCATAAAGTTAGGCAAGATACTTACCTCACTAGGCTAAATTAACCCTCGAATATAGCATTTCCCATAATATTCGCCTCTACATGGCTCAAATCTAATAAAAAATAACTTAATAACATCAAATAATGCAAGGGGAAACAATTACAGTAGATAAAGCTATAATCTTTACACTTTTCCGAAAAAGTCAATCCCGAGCTCGCCCGATCAAAATCCGGGTCCAAGGGTAGATTCAGACTACCCATAACTCCATGAGTCCATATATGTGTTTCGTTTTCAAATCCGAGTCCAAATCGACTCTCAAAACTCAATTCTTCATTTTTCAAAAACTTGACAAAATTTCCTAATTGTCCTCTCCGATTCTCATAAATTTGATGTTAAATCTAAGATATAATCATGAAATATAGTTGAAAATTGATTAGAATCACTTACCCAAAGTTTGTAGATAAAAATCTCCTCTCCAAATCGCCTCCTACCGAGCCTAGGGTTCTAAAATATGATAAAATGATATGAATTCCCGACTTTCTAACCTTTTGTTAAGTTGTGTCGCAATTGCGACAATTGCGAACCCTCACAATTGCAAAGGAAATATCACAAATACGGCACTGACAGACTATGTGGGAAGTCGCAATTGTGAATCCTGCTTCCCTCGCAAATGCGAAACTACCCCAGCCCAGGTCAACTTCGCAATTGCGACCCAGGCATCGCAATTGTGATACTTGTGATCCCCATGCTAAGTTCACAATTGTGACGTTGGTGTTCGCAAATACGACACCAGAGGCATCAACACACCATCAGTTCTATTTTCAGTCCAAACCACTCTGAAATGCGTCCGAAACTCATCTGAGCCCTCAGGGCTCCAAACCAAACATCCACACAAGTTTAAAAACATCATACGGACTTCCTCGCATGATCAAAACACAAAAATAAAATCTAGAACTACGAATCGGACACTAAAATGCATGAATTTCAAAGTAAAGTTTAAGAACTTCTAGAATTGCAACAAAGGGTCCGAATTCCATCAAATCATTCCAAATGATACCAAATTTTGCAGGCAAGTTCTAAATAGCATAATGTAACTTTTCCATATCCCAAAACCGAATTCCGAACCCGATAGCAAAAGTCAAATTACGGTCAAACTTCTAAACCTCAAATTGCCAATTTTCGACCAAAACAACACAATTCAACCTACAGTTCTTCGAATTCGATTCCGGGCATACGTCCAAGTAAAAAATTACGATATGAAGCTATCGGATCCATCAAACACTGTTCCGGGGTCATTTTCACAAAAGTCAAAGTTTGGTAAACATTTCTAACTTAGGCTTTCTAGCCAAGAACCAAAAGGTCTAAATCAACTCGAAACCTTCTCGGGACGAAACCAATCAACCCCTCAAGTCATAAAACAAAAATTACACATGTGTGAAGCATCAAAAAGGGAAATGGGGTGCAATAATACAAAATAATTGGTTGGGTCGTTACAGAGACAAAGGCAAGGCCACCACCGTCGTTTCCTCAAAGGTTGCAAAAATAGAAATATGATTCCAAGTACAAAGAGTTCTTAGATATCTTGATCCATGTGCGTGTGAATCTACCTTTGGTATAAGTAATGCAAGAAGTTCCTAAATATGCCAAGTTCCTGAGAGATATTGTGGCCAATAAAAGAAGATTGGCAGAATTTGAAATAGTTGCACTTACTGAGGAGTGCAGTGATAGAGCTCCCACCTAAGTTGAAGGATCTAGGTCGTTTCACAATTCTTTTCGCGATTGGAAAACACGAGGTTGGTAGATCTATGTGCGATGTGGGAGCGAGCATTAATTTGATGCCATTGTTAGTGTTCAAACAACTCGAATCGGGGGAATCTATGCCTATTACTATAACTCTACAACTAGCAGATCGGTCATTAGCAGTGTTGTCATGACCCGGAATTCCCACCCTCGAAACCATGATGACACCTAATATTTTACTTGCTAGACAAGCCATCGTTAGAATAGTTTTAAGCCATTTTTAATAAATCAATCAACTGATGCCAATTAAATTGAAACAACTATATTAGAACTAAAATAAAGTGTGAATAGCCATAATACACAAAATATCTAAATACAACCCAGAACTGGTGTCACAAGTGCACGAGCTACTAGAATAATACAGATAAAGGTCTGAATGAAAGTAAAGCTATCTGAATGAAAATACACAACTAAAATAAAGCAGAAAGGGACTTCAGGTCTGCGAACGCCGAGCAATTGTACCTCAAGTCTTCGTACCGATAGTCAACCCCTGACCGCCGCTGGGACCGACTCCAAAATTTGCACAAGAAGTGCAGAGTGTAGTATGAGTACAACCGACCTCATGCACTCTGTAAGTGTCGAGCCTAACCTCAACGAAGTAGTGACGAGGCTAAGGCGGGCCACTTACAACAACCTGTACGCAGTATAAAATAATGATATGAAAGGAAAATACGGAAACGAAATAAGGCAGTTAACTTATGAAAATAACTTAATCCTCGAAGAAAACCAGTAATACCAGAAATACCAATCCTTAGAGCCTCGTACGAAAGTACCGAAGCCAACACAATACAATAAGGAATAGAAAACACATAAACTGTTGCGGCGCACAACCCGATCCCACCTTACAACACTATCCTCCCCTATTCCACCATATAAATATCAATAATAGTAAGTAAATATATCTTGCGACGCGCAACCCGATCCCACCATATAATCAGAGCCAATATCATAGTTCACCCTTATTTCACTTGTTGCACCGCGCAACCCGATCCCATCATACCAATATAAATCCTCTCTTATTCCTCATGTTGTGGCGTGCAACCCGATCCATAAATAAATTAATAAGTGCAATCAATTTAACAACTCGAATCACAAGAATATCTACGATTAACAAATATGAAAGCTACAAATCAAGAAGGAATCTCGTACCAAATCATGAAGATCTACAATTAATACGGAGCAACAAGGCAAGTCAAATATATGACAGTTAAAGGGTACAAGTAAGACAATTAAGGCAAGTATCAATTAAGATGGGAGCATGAAAGGGGTTAACATTTATAATGCGAGAATAATAAATGACAAGTATCACGTTAAGTCATAGGAAGCAATTAAGGCATCTAACAATCAAGACAATGAATGCTATAATTAATGAAATATGTGTAGACATGGAAATAAGTAATTGACGGCGTATAGACATTCATCACCTTGCATATACACCGCCACTCATGAAATTCACATAGCACATAGCTCAAGGGTTCCTAATTCCCACAAATCAAGGTTAGACCCAACACTTACCTCACTCCGCAATTAACTCAAAGTTCAACCACGGCTGCGCCTTTCGAACAAACCTCCAAACCATCCAAATCTAGCAAATTATTAACCAAATGATTCAAAATAAGCCTTAAAAACTACTCATGAATGAAAGAGGTTCAATTTAGATCATTATTGAAAAAATCAACAAAAGTCAACCCCGGGCTCGCTTGGTCAAAACCCAAGATTCTGACCAAAACCCAATCACCCATTCACCCCCAAGCCTCATTATGTAATTAGTTTCTAAAATCGGCCTCAATTCGAGGTCTAAATCCCAAATGTACAAAAAATCCTAATTCTACCCAAATCCCTAATTTCTACCATGAAAATCCTAGATTTGATGTTGAAATTTTATGAAATGTAATGGGTAATTGAAAACAAGTAGATTAAAGTCACTTACCAATAAATTTAGGAAGAAATTTTCTTGAAAAAATCGCCTCTAGGGTGTTTAGGGTTGAGAGTTGGAAAGAAATGAGCTAATTCTTATTTTCCCTCTTTTACCCAACTGCAGTTATCGCAATTACGATACATAGTTCGCAATTGCGATGATCGCAAAAATGATCAACCCCTAGCAAATGTGAAGAAGTCCCTGAGTCTGTTGTCATCGCAAATGTGACAATGTTGTCACAAATATGAACCAAAGCAGTCCGCAAATGCGAACTATACTTCGTAATTGTGAAGAAACACCAAGTAGACTATGGTCTTGTGACCAAAACCTTCACAATTTGCGAATATGCTGAGTCCGCAAATGCGAACTCTCCCCAACCCAGCCAGGTTCACAAATGCTACACATTGTTCGCAAAAGCGAGGCTCGTATTTGCGAAATCTGCAGACAACACCAGAAACAGAAATGCATCAACTATTCTTCTAAGTTCAAAACCACTCTGTAGCCTATCCGGAACTCACCCGAGCCCCTCAGTCTCTTAAGAAAACAAGCACACAAGTGTAATAACATCATACAAACTTGCTCGCATGATCAAAACACCAAAATAATACCTAGAACTATGAATCGGACACCAAAACAAATGAAATCTTCAATGAAACTTAAGAACATGCAATTTCTCAATCGGACGTCCGAATCATGTCAAATCAACTCCGTTTTGTACCAAATTTTGCGGACAAGTCATAAACTGTAATGAACTTCTATCAAGTTTCGGAACCAAAATCCAGACCCGGTAGAAACAAAGTCAAACTACAGTCAAACTTGAAATTTCTTTAAACCTTTAAAAATTTAATTTTCAACAAATTATGATAAATCAAGTTAGAGACTTCCGAATTTGATTTCGGATATACGCCCTAGTCTCAAATCATGATACGGACCCAACATGACCGTTAAAATACTGATTTGTGTCTGTTTGCTCAAAAAGTTGATCGAAGTCAACTCAAATAAGTTTTGAAGTACGATTTCATATTGTTTTTAAATATTTCACATAAAAACCTTCGAGAAAAAGAAATGGATTGTGCACACAAATCGAGGAAGGCTAGACAGAGCTAATCGGGGTTTCGAAACACATAAATAAAGGAATAAAACTAAAAATGACATATCCGATCATCACAAGTGCTTGAAGTAATTATTGATGATGTGATGGTGTGAGTGAGGAAGTTCATATTTCCCGTTGATTTCATTATTCTTGACTACATGGCCGATGAGGAAGTTCTAATTATTTTGGGGTGACCAATCTTGGCTACTGGTTAAGCAAATATAGATGTGAGGGAAGGAAAGCTAAAGATGAGAGTACATGATGAGGAAGTCACTTTTAATGTGTACAAGGTGGTTAAACTTCCCAAGCACTATGAGGATTTGTGCATGACATATGTGGTAGAATCGAAGTTGATAGAGCAAGGTCTTTATGTGGATCCTAGTAGCATGGAAAAGAAAATCGAGTTAGAAAAAGTGGTGTTGCGAGCTGAATGTGTAAAGGTAAAAGAGAAAAGGGTCAGAGAGGAAAGAGGAGGAAACGAAAGCGTCCAGCTTGAACAAGTCGTTCATGTCGTACCGCGATATTAAATCAGGCACTTTATGTGAGGCAACCTATTGTGATGGTGTATTCTTCATGCCATGACATTAACTAAGGCATTTATTGGGAGGTAACCCAATCCATAGTTCAGTTAGCTTAGTTAGGATTTTCTTTTTGTTTGTAGGTGCTAACAAGTTTTTAGCTGAAATTTGGTGTTTGAATAGGTATAAGAGCATGATGAGAGGTCAAATAAATTCATGAATGAGTTCAAAGCATGAGGTACCTCCCACTATAGCTGGCGAGGCGCGCTCCATCGGGTCTTGTCCCTTGTGACACACAAGGCGCCGCCCACCCTACCCCCAGCCCACGCGTCGCTCACTCTGTCATACGATGGGCCCCGCGTCCAAGTTCGCGACGCCCAGGTAAGTTTTTGCTTCTCTCTTCTTTTGTTCTCGTTTTACCCACTCTCACACAAGCATAAACACCCCTATGAACCCCTAGGAATGGTATTGATTGTTGATTACATGAGAATTTACACTCAGCCGATTTGGGAGGGTGAGGCAATCCCTCACCCACATAAGAGCTTACATAACTAGTGCATGCCAAGTATTTGTCAAAATGTCGTGAATGCAATTTTTGTCCCAATTGGAGCTTGAGTTTCCGGGATTAATACACTAGTAGCTTGTGATCTTAACTAACATGAAATTTTAAGTGTGGGTGGCTCACCGGAGATGAGGTATATTATTTAAAAAATGGTTTATACGTGTGCTTACATGTGAATGAGTTGATTGTATGACGCTAACATGCTTAAATTGTGCAAGGTGAAGTCTGAGTGACCTTGATTTAATTGAAGTACCGTGTGTTCAGATCTTAAGTGTGGGGTGGAAAATTCCATGTGGATTGTACATCAGTATATTAGTATATTTTACATTCTTATTTTTATTTAGCTTCTTGTTTTCAATTTTAGCATAGCTTAATGAAATGATTTTTTTTATAGAAAATAAAAAAAATAGAAAGTTTTGGACTTTTCCCAACGATGGATCTCCTAAGCAATTTTTTTGAGGGATTAAAGTCTAACCAAAACCATAAAAAATTTAAAATTACAACAACAACAACCCAGTATAATCCCACTAGTGGGGTCTGGGGAGGGTAGTGTGTACGCAGACCTTACCCCTACCCTGGGGTAGAGAGGCTGTTTCCAAATGACCCTCGGCATCCTTCCCTCCAAGAACTCCCCACCTTGCTCTTGGGGTGACTCGAACTCACAACCTCTTGGTTGGAAGTGGAGGGTGCTTACCATCAAAGCAACCCACCTTGTCCAAAATTTAAAATTAAAAAACACAAAACATGTCTTTTAATTCTCTTTAGATAGTAATAATACCCCATGATTTTTCTTTGTGTCTCAATTCTTTTCCATGGGATGTAGTTTGAACCAAGTATAGATTTTTATTTCTTAGAGTAGATTAATATTTAGGGAATAAATGGAGGAAGAACAATGAGATTCCTAGGCGCCTTTTGACTTGTTTGATAGTAAAATATTTAGACTTTGGCACGTATAGTATCTTTCCTATGTTTTGAAATTGATCATGATGCCTTTATAAATTAGATAGCATGTTAATGACGCTTATGTCTCCTTTACTTGACAACGATTCACTTTGTGCTTAATGCTTAATATCTTGTGGCTCTATGAATAGTTGCATAGTTGAGCGGAATGTGACCGTCCTTAGTGAGTCGTGTGCCGTGTGTAGTGAGATTTTTGTATAGTCCATGTCTTTGTAATTGAGTCTAGAACTTGCCCGACATGTGAGTCGAAACGAAAGTTGAGGTGATACGCGGTTTAAAAAATAATTTTAGGCTTTCTTTGATCTTTTTGAGCTTATTGCTTGTCACAAAAAAGAATTATCCTTAGTTAGCTTTTTTGAGCATGTAGACTTTTATTTGGTACCCACATTACAAGCCTATACCTTTTTTTTCTTAATTGACATTGTCTTGATCCTTATACATGTCACGGCCCATAATCCCACTAGGTCATGATGACACCTAATCCTAATGCTAGGTAAGCCAAACATATAACAAGATAACCAAAAAGATAGATTATTCTTAACAATAAATAAAATAATTGATTCCTATACAACCTCCCAAGGACTGGTAGCACAAGTCACGAGCGACTATGAAAAAGATTACAAATTCGGTTTGAGAAAAGATGCATCATATGTTTGAAATTTACATAAATAGAAATATAAATCCTAAACTACCGCGAACGAATGGTAGTTTGTATTTGGAGTGTTGATACGTCTTCAATGCTAGGCTCCGTCCTTCAATGCTAGGCTCCGTCCTCCATGACTACACATCTCCAAGATCTGCACGTAAGGTGCAGAAGTGTAGTATGAGTACAATCGACCCCGTGTACTCAATAAGTATCGTGACTAAACTCGGTGAAGTAGTGGCGAAGTTGTTAAGTCAAAAGATACTCATTAATATAACATGTGCAGATAGATTTATAATAGAAACAATACTAGCGATAACAGAAAAGAGTACAAGAACAAATATGCGAATGAGTAAATAACTACTAAGAAATAACAGTCTATTTTCTTATATCACAACCAAACCTTTTCTTAAAGCGATAACCACCAAAACCATAGTAAATTCATGAATCTTCTTAGTATGAGGAATGTGTTCAAGATATCAAATCAAATGGCATGGCAACACTCTTCATGCATTTATCTCATCCTCATCAAATATATGAATGTATGTCAAATCAATTGGCACAACAACACCCTTCGTGGATTTATATCATCCTCACCAAATATATGCATTGAAGTACCAACAAGGTAAAAGAAATGCCAATAAAAGTAAATACGAAGTAGAGATTACACAGAAAACAATAATAAACAAGTCAGAAGCATATGGAAAACGGTAACCGACGAGATAAGAGGCAAACAAGTAGTGACAACAAGTAAGGTAGGAAAACATAGATTTCAACAACTAGTGAGGTAGAAGGTTTAGGTAAAATCACAACAAACGAGAAAAAGGCATATATGTACATATAACAAACAAGAAGGTAGATATGAACGTAATAATAAGTAATAAATAGAAGGCACGAATAGAACAATAGCAAATAAGGAAAAAGGTAAAGATGTGACAACCACAAGCATCATAGAAAACTTAGGTGCAACAGTAACAACTCAGGATAAAGGCACAAATATATACGCAAGGAAAAGATATCACAATATAATGCATGTCTCTCGTCCTCGCCTGATAATGTAAATGAAATGGCACGACATCACCCTTCGTGATTTTACTCTCATACTCATATGATAATGTAAATAAAATGGCATGCTATCACCCTTCATGCTTTTATTCTCGTCCTCACATGATAATGTAAATAAAATGGCACGGCATCACCCTTCGTGTTTTATACTTTTTCTCACATGATAATGTATAACAACGGCACATCATCACCCTTCGTGCTTTACACTCTTCTTCACCAAGAAAATATATTTACATCAACGACAAGCAAGGTAGAAAGTATGGATAACATCGAGAAGAGTGGTTAAGAAAAATACACCACGTAAACGAGAATCACAACTCTTGCACAACTAAACAATTCAATAGACTTGAAGAACCCCATTGCTCAAGTATCTCAACAAATATAAAAGGCGATCTTCAACTCAAGTATGGAACCCAAGTATCTCAAGAATAAATGTTGTAGAAATGTATTCGTGATTAGGCATAGTGATGATCGAATTTAGCACATTAACAGTTTCACAAAAAGTTTGTCAAATTTAATCAAGTTATAGTAAGCTGAATCGTGATTTCTAGCATTGAAATCATATTCATATTATTATAGAAGTGAAGTAAAAGATGAGGCAAGACATTCACATAGTCCAACAAGGCACAAATAATCATATAATCGACCCCGAATATGGATAAACCTGGCACATGCATATACGTTCGTCACCTAGCATATGCATCACCCCCGCATATAGCAAACAATATCAATTAGTAGAACAAATTCCCACAACAAAGCTAGGTAAGACATTTACCTCAAAGAAGCTAAATCAATACTTTAAGAAGCCCTTCCCGCGTGAAACAAACTCCGGACGGCTCGAATCTAGACAAAATAACTTAATATCATAAATAAACACCATAGAAAATGATTCTGAATAATAAAGTTTTGATCTTTAGCTAAAATCAAAAAGTAAACCCAAAAGGTCAACCTCGGTCTCGTACCCCAAAACCCGACAAAACTCATAAATTTCGAACACCCATTCTGATACGAGTCCAACCATGCCATTTTCATCCAATTCCATTATCAAACCGGCCTTTAAATCATCAATTTATGTTTTAGAAAAGTTTTTACTAAAATCCCTAATTTCTTGAATTTGATTCATCAAACAAGCGCTAAATTCAAGGTTGAAAACATGAATATAAGTAAATCCGTGTTAAAAATAATTACCCTAATCTAAATTGTGAAAATCTCCTCCAAGATCGCCATAATTCGAGGTCCAAAACCTTGTGAGAAAAAGTGACTAAATTTCGGAACAAGTAAAAAAATACAACAATTGTTCGAGCTCGAATTAGATCCTAGATGACCCTGAAACTCATATTTGATAATACCAACATAATCCCTGTAAAATTATACCCAAGATAGCCATTTTAATAAACCAATTTAGCCTTAAAATGACGGAGATATGATTTTTTGAAGTTTTAAAGGAAGTCTAAAAATTTCAGGGACATAAATGGCATTTTTGTAATTATTTACACTAGAAAAAATATTGCAATAAGAAAATCTTCGTTTTAGCACCCAAACTCATTCGGAACCTCCCGAACACAAATCATATATGCATTTCAATCATAAAATATGCTATGAACCTGCTCGCGCACTCAAAAAACACCTAAAAGAGGTCATCTTGACCCGATATTGATCATGTTCAAACTCTAAATCCTTAACTTAACTAGTTTCTCAACCAATGATCCAAAACACACCTGAGCCCCTCAGAGCCCCATCTAATCATACTAAAAAGTACAAATACACTATCCAATCTTATCCAAAGCCTCAAAACTCCCATGGGAACATCACAACAAAGAATGGAGGCTCAAACCGAATAGAATTTCTCTTAAGTTGTTAAATCTTCATTCTTTTAAAAGAGTGCCCGAATCGCACTTAAACACTTCGGATTAATTCCAAACTTTGAACACAAGATCAATTCAACAATATATACACTTCCAAAGTCTCAGAACACTAATTCGAGTCCAATAACATCAAAGTTAACTCTTGGTCAAACTTATGAACTCTTAAGTTCTCCAAATTGCCAACTTTCGACAAATAGTATCGAATCCTTCTATGAACCACCAAAATCGAATCTGAATATACTTACAAGTCCAAAATTATCATACGAATCTATCGGAACCATAAAACTCAATTGCGTGTCCGTCTGTCCAAAAGTCAAACCTTGATCAACTCTTCCAACTTAAAGCCTTCAAGTCGAGAGTCATTCTTCCAAATCAATCCTGAACCACTTGAAAGCTAAAACTGACTATACACGTAAGTCATAATACATCATATAAAGCTACTCAAAGTCTAAAACCACCGATCGGATCACTAAAGTTCAAAACGACCGATCGGGTCGTTACATTCTTCCCCACTTAAACATACGTTCGATCTCGAACGTGCCAAGAGTCGTTTCAAAGCCATTAATTCACTGTATAAAACCACCATACACATACTCATGGGTGATCCCACATCAGCTCAATTCATAGAGTCCCATTAACACAATCTCGACTGAAGATTCTTCCTTTAACCTTAACCGATAAGCCTTAAACCAAATTTCAACATCCAGAACTCCTTCTAGGATACGATTATCGCATACACACACTGTATCAATTGCAACCAGCTTCAACAAATTATAAATATATTCACAAGATATAACCACACAATGTAGCCCATCACTAATATGCCTATAACAATATTTCTGACCACAATAGCTGCTCATTACTAAACCATGTACCGGTAATAAACCTCATATCAAATAAACCTTGTTCCAAACCTTCGCACTATGCCAATAATGAAAAAACCATGTAGAAACTATTAACCACCCATCCAATCAATAAGTCGTGGAGTTCTCTCGTCCGACAAGGACCATTGATAAATTCTAAATGAAAATAAGGGATTATTCTTCCAAACATTCCTTACCCCAATACGATAGTACAAATCCCAAGTCCAAAAAACTCGTCTCACCCTATACAAGCAGCCCAACTGACAAGTTACACCAAAAGCCACATGGAACCTCTCACAATGCGGTTCGTACACCAAATAAGCAATAACTCAAATATATCAAAAAAATAAAATAATAATAAGGTACAAGGACTATCCAACAAGTACAACTTGTGTTGTAAGGTAAGGTTTAACCCAGTTTGTGCCTCAATAGGATTAGTAAGGTAAGGTTTAGCCTAGTTTGTGTTGCTTTAGTCCTATGCCTTTGGAAAGATATCCAAACGGCTATGAGATTATATTCCCTCGTGAGACTTTGCCGGTAGCTACACCATGATCCTCTACATGAGGCTGCCATCATAAGGCAATGAGAGGCGCAAAGGAGTGACTATATAGCCAAGGCATATAGGCAACACTACTGGTGATATTGTCCCCCTTATTTTGTACTCTTCCTATGTGGTTTCTTTCTTTCTTTTCTTTTATTAGTATTAATAAAATAGCTACTAGGCATGCCTAGTAGTATAATTTGCCAAAAAAAAGTTTAACTCATATAACAACAAAAGCATAATTTCGTGAACTCATCCCACAAAGGGAAAACAAAACACACAAAATAAACACAAGGAAGGGTATCCCGCATAACTCTGTTGCGACATGTAACCCGATCCCAGACTTATTAATCCACATAGGGATACCCATCGAGCCACAATGTCCATGCTCACTAAGCACATGTGCATCAATATCAAGCACGATATAGTGCACAAATATAATTGTAAGGAGGCGAATAGACAACACAATACAGAAAAAGAGGTAAGCACAACTAAGGTACAGTAATCAAATCAACACCGCGGGAGCTATCTCCCTCTCACATAGCCACAAGACCGAATAATCAAGTAGCCACACAACCCAATTACATAAGAGTGAGCAAACCCGATCTGATATAGAATACACATCCTCATTAAGCCTGCAAATATCCCCCAAAACCAATTCCTATCATCCCTAAACATGCATATAGCCTTCCAAAAGTCCATAGCAACTTATCTATAACACGTACCCTCGGCTATCTAATTCTTAACATATCTTCACAGTCTGTAACCAAGGAATAGTAAGACTACGAGAACATCCAGTCGCTAAACCTCATGAATACCGAAATCTCCATATCTGATCCCAACTCCTCTAATCAAATGGAGGATACATAACTCATACTCCATAATCTTACGGAAAATACTCACATAGATCTTTTGTGCCACGTAGAAAAACTTGAACCTCGACAACCCAAAACCAGGCAATTACCGTAATACTAGTCAAGCATCCGCAAGTTAAAATACAACGCGTCTCCAAAAATACACACCCTCCTCAGGCGATATCAAATAGTGTTAGCATTCTCTTAAACATCTAAAATCGTCCATTCCATCTAGAACTCATGACATTCCCTTCGAAACTAAATTGCAACCTTGTACTCGTAACATCCGACCCCACACGGCGCACTGCAATCATCATGCTAATTTGCAAAAATACGAAAACCTCATAATCAACTCTGAACAAGAACCTTCCATTTAACTCAATACGGGAGGACATCACCACAAGCAACATACTTTCTATGCCCGTAGAAAACATCAACCCAGAACTGTGGCCATAACCATCATGAATTCTTCGAAAATCATTAATAAATAATCGAATCATCAGGACTGATTTCCCTCTAACTCAACCAAGTCACGCAGACAGCCAAACCCACAAGTAACTCAACCTAAAATGTTCGCTCTGGAGAGACTTTCTGCGAACCCGAAGCTATTTATTGCATCTCTCTAATACTGCCATGTAGAGTAAATAATGATATAAATATACCGCAAGTCTAGACACCATCCAATAAATATCTCAAGTCCTAACCATACACAAATTCGAAGAATCCTTAAATACCACATATGAGTCTTGAACTCATCATAACCTTCTCGGTAGTCATTTACCTTGCTCTATATCATCCTTGATAAAACCTTTCTCAAATCATAGCCAATCCGCAAGCACATCCTAGTCCAAGAACTAACATAACACATGACCATGCAATCCGATCGTTGATAGCATACTCCCACACTTCACTCGAAGCCATAAAACACATTGTTTGTAACCTATAGCACCCTTCCTTTGTAGCTGCGCCGTTTCGCACTGTTAATTAGTTAAATACTTCATAGACCTATGTGACTCTAGTCATAAAATACTCCAAAGACCCTGCCAAGTACATATTCACCCTGGTGACCGTCAAGCTAACTTCCACAAGCCCTCCAAAGTGGTAATATATGCATCCCACTAAATAGAAGCCTCATACAAATCACACAACCTCAATTACCATAGTCTAGCTTCAAATAAACACCGTCCCATTACCCCACCATGGTCACGACAACTAGGCAACTAAATACATCAAGATGGTGATCAATTATCCACAACCTTTCACAGCCTACCCGTAACATCACAAGCTATCAGTGCACGCTGGTACTTGGTGCTCAACATCACATACGGACGAATAGAATAAAGTCGCAGTTGCAAGCTTCAAGCTGAAAAACGATCGCACGATAAGGAATAAAAGATGGGAAGTTTCCTAAATTCCATGTAGCCTATCGAAGATGGATATGTACGTTATCATACCGATCCGCAAGACTCCACTTGACTCTTTCTCATGACTCGTAGAACCTATAAACATAGAGCTTCAATACTAACTTGTCACGACCCAAAATCCCACTAGGCCATGATGGAACCTAACCCTAATGCAAGGTAAGCCAAACATAGAACAAGATAACCAAAACGATAGATTATTCATAACAAAAAATAAAATGACTGAATTCTATACAACCTCCCAAGGACTGGTAGTACAAGTCACGAGCGACTACAAATAAGATTACAAATTCGGTTTGAGAAAAGATGTATCATCTGTTTGAAATTTATATAAATAGAAATATAAATCCTAAACTACCGCGAACAAATGGTAGTTTGTATTTGGAGTGCTGATACGTCTTCAATGCTAGGCTCCGTCCTCCACGGCTACGCATCTCCAAGGTCTGCACGCAAGGTGCAGAAGTATAGTATGAGTACAACCGACCCCGTGTACTCAATAAGTATCGTGACTAACCTCGGTGAAGTAGTGGCGAAGTTGTTAAGTCAAAAGATACTCACTAATATAACATGTGCAGATAGATTTATAATAGAAACAATACTAGGGATAACAGAAAAGAGTACAAGAATAAATATGCGAAGGAGTAAATAACTACTAAGAAATAACAGTCTATGTTCTTATATCACAACCAAAGCTTTTCTTAAAGCGATAACCACCAAAACCATAGTAAATTCATGAATCTTCTTAGTATGAGGAATGTGTTCAAGATATCAAATCAAATGGCATGGCAACACTTTTCATGCATTTATCTCATCCTCATCAAATATATGAATGTATGTCAAATCAATTGGCACAACAACACCCTTCGTGGATTTATATCATCCTCACCAAATATATGTGTAACAGTACCAACAAGGTAAAAGAAATGCCAATAAAAGTAACTACGAAGTAGAGATTACACAGAAAACAATAATAAACAATTCAGAAGCATATGGAAAACGGTAACAGACGGGATACGAGGCACACAAGTAGTGACAACAAGTAAGGTAGAAAAACATAGATTTCAACAACTAGTGAGGTAGAAGGTTTAGGTGAAATCACAACAAACGAGAAAAAGGCATATATGTACATATAACAAACAAGAAGGTAGATATGAACGTAACAATAAGTAACAAATATAAGTCACGAATAGAACAATAGCAAATAAGGAAAAAGGCAAAGATGTGACAACCACAGGCATCATAGAAAACTCAGGTGCAACAGTAACAACTCAAGATAAAAGCATAAATGTATACGCAAGGAATAGATATCACAATATAATGCATGTCTCTCGTACTTTCCTGCACGGAAACACCCTTTGTGCCACAAACACATGATAATATAAAAATAATGGCACGACATCACCCTTTGTGCTTTTACTCTCGTCCTCACATGATAATATAAATGAAATGACATGTCATCACCCTTCGTGCTTTTATTCTCGTCCTCATATGATAATATAAATAAAATAGCACGACATTATCCTTCATGCATGATAATGTATATGAAATGACACGGCATCACCATTCGTGCTTTACACTCTTCCTTACATGATAATGTATAACAATGGTACAACATCACCCTTCGTGCTTTACACTCTTATTCACCAAGAAAATATATATACATCGATAACAAGCAAGGTAGAAAACACATATAACATCGAGAAGAGTGGTTAAGAAAAATACACCGCATAAACGAGAATCACAACTCTTGAACAATTAAACAATTCAATAGACTTGAAGAACCCTATTGCTCAAGTATCTCAACAAATCTAAAAAGCGATCTTCAACTCAAGTATGGAACCCAAGTATCTCAAGAATAAATGTTGTAGAAATGTATTCGTGATTAGGCATAGTGATGATCGAATTTAGCACATTAACAGTTTCACAAAAAATCTGTCAAATTTAATCACGTTATTGTAAGATGAATCATGGTTTCTAGCATTGAAATTCATATTCATATTATTATAGAAGTGAAGTAAAACATGAGACAAGACATTCACATAGTCCAACAAGGCACAAAGAATCGTATAATCTACCCCGAGTATGGATAAACCTGGCACATGTATATACGTTCGTCACCTAGCATATGCATCACCCCCGCATATAGCAAACAATATCAATTAGTAGGACAAATTTACACAACAAATCGAGGTAAGACATTTACCTCAAAGAAGCTAAATCAATACTCTAAGAAGCCCTTCTCGCGTGAAACAACCTCCAGACGGCTAGAATCTAGACAAAATAACTTAATATCATAAATAAAAACCATAGAAAATGATTCCGAATAATAAAGTTTCGATCTTTAGCTAAAATCAAAAACTCAACCCAAAAAGTCAATGTAACGACCCGAATTGTCGTTTGTGTATTTGCGCTATGTTTCCCCTTTTGATGCTTCACACATGTATAATTTTGGTTTTATGACTTATGAGGTTGATTGGTTTCATTTCGATAAGATTTCGAGTTGATTTGGACCCTTTGGTTCTTGGCTTAGAAACATGTGTTGATTATGTTGACTAAACTTTGACTTTTAGAAAATGACTCCGGAATGGTGTTTTGATGGATTCAATAGGTTCATATCGTGATTTTGGACTCGAGTGTATGTCCGAAATCGAATCCAGAGGTTCATAGGTTGATTTGTGTTGCTTTGCCGAAAATTGACAATTTGAGGTTTAGAAGTTCGACCGTAGGTTGACTTTTGACTACCGGGTTCGAAATTTGGTTTTGAGACTTGTATGTTATTCTTGTTAGAACTTGTCTGCAAAATTTGGTGTTAATTAGAGTTGATTTGGTAGTATTCAGATGCTTGGTTGCAATTTTAGATGTTCTTGAACTTTTCTTTGAAATTCATGCATTTTTGTGTTTGATTCGTAGTTCTAGATGTTATTTTTGTATTTTGATCGTGTAAGAGAGTTTGTAGGATATTCTTAGACTTTTGTGGATATTTGGTTTGGATCCCCGAGGGCTCAGATGGGTTTCAGACGTGATTCAGAATGGTTTGGACTAAAAACAGAATTGCTGGTGTGATGGTGCACTGATGTCGCAATTGCGAATATAGTAGGGGGTATCAGGTGTGTCAATTGCGATTCCTGGCTCGCAATTGCGAAGTATGGGTCTGGGTAGGACATTTCGCATTTGTGTGGGAACATGGTTCACATTTGCGAACCCATTGTCGCATTTGCGAAGTTCCCCTTAGGTCTGTCAGTACAGCAACTGCGAGATATTCTTCGCAGTTGTGAACCCAGTGTCACAATTTTGACATCTGCAACTGAACAAAAGTTAGAAAAGTCGGAATTTTATCTCATTTCTCTCATTTTAGAACCCTAGACTCGGTATGAGGCGATTTGGAGAGGGGATTTTCATCTACAAATATTGGGTAAGTGATTCTAAATAATTTCCAACTATATTTCATGATTATATCTTAGATTTAACATTAAATTTATGAGAATCAAAGAGGAAAATTGGGAAATTTTGTCAAGTTTTAAAAAAAATAAAGAATAGAGTTTTGAGAGTCGATTTGGACTTGGATTTAAAAAGAAAATACATATATGGACTCGTAGGGTTATGGGTGGTCGGAATCTACTCTTGGACCCGATTTTGGATCGGGTGGCCCTGGGGTTGATTTTTTGAAATAATATAAATATCATAACTTTATTTTTTATAATTTATTTCTCTTGCATTGTTTGATGATGATAAGTCATTTTTGTTAGATTTGAGCTGTGTGGAGGCGAACTTTAGGGGAAAAACTATTTTCGAGGGTTGAGTTGGCCTAGTTGAGGTAAGTATCTTGCCTAACTTTGTGTGGGCAAAATTACCCCTTAGGATTTGGGTTGATTGTGCTATTTGTGTTATGTGAAAGTCGTGTACGCAAGGTGATGAGCGGGTACATAAGCTATATGTGGTATTTGATCGGTTTAGGTTATTTAGACTCTTTCCATACCTTTAATTGAATTGTTATAATATGTTACATCTTTTATTGTTAATCTACTCTTACATTTGTTAATCTACTCCTACATGCTTTATTTGATGTTGTAGCACTTGTTCTACCTCTTACTTGTTATATTTGCTCTCATATGTTTTAGTTGAAGTTGTTATTTTCCTTATTGCCTTGTTACCTCTTATTTGTTAAATTACTCTTACTTGAGGTTATGATTTTGTGAGATATCTTCTTGTTGAGTTATTGGTGTTGAAGTTGTAAAAGTCGTTATCACATTAATGTGAAGTTGTTAATTGTTGAGGTATCTTTTCTTGTTGAGTATTCCTCATTCCTTTTGTTATTATTAAGATTTTTGTACACATTGTGATTGAGCCATGGGCTATTTGTTGTGAAAAAATTGGTATTGTTGATCTTTTGGCAAGTTGTGGCATATGGAAACTTTGTGGTACGAGTTATGATTATGTCGTTGATACGCATGTGGTGGTATAAAGCTAGCGGTTGATACGTATGCGATGAGATAAGATGGGCTTGATACACGTGTTGCTAGTAGGGAAACTACCTGAAGCTACGCGGTGAGATAAGGTGGGCTAAAACGCGTGTAGCTATTTCGGAAAAAATAATTTTCAAAACTAAATGTAAGGCTCACGCAATGGTATAAAGAAAAACTATGATTAAAATTATGAATTATGGAAACGAGGAAGTACCTCAGTTGTGATTTCTTATTGTGTGCTCTATGTTAAAAATGCTTGTTGGTTGAATAGTTCTTGTTGTTCTTCATTGTCTTACTTGAAATTACCTGTATTTGTTTCCTTGTTGTTTCATCATATGTTTACTCTTTGTTGCCTTTACCGCTTAAGCTTCTGTTGTTAGCCTACATTATTGAATTGCTCACTTGTCATTTATTTCCTCGCCTTCCATATTTAGACTGTGCTATACTCTATTCGTTCTCTCTTTATCCTAGTAGGTGTTTTGATCTGCCTCGTCACTATTCTATCGAGGTTAGGCGTGATGCTTACTGTTATTTCCTTTATCAGACAATGTTGTAGTAGAGGTTTTAGAATATTTTGTAGAGTTTATGACTCAGTTCCACCGGTTTTGGGAATTATGTTGTTGATGTTTTATACTGATACGAGTCAAACCATACCAATTTCATCCAATTGCGACCTCAAATCGGCCTTCAAATCATAAATTTATGTTTTAGAAAAGTTTTTACTAAAATTCCAATTTCTTCAATTTGATTCATCAAACAATCGTGAAATTCAAGGTTGGAATCATAAAATTAATCCAATTGCTCTACCTTATACTAAGCAGGAGATGGTTGGATTTATCAGAAGTATTATTTAAAATTGTGTTGATCTATGTGAAGAATGAAAAAATCAAAATATATGCATCCACTATCAGAACAACAACTAACCACTCCAAATGATAAATACATTGTGATGTGCAGGTTAAATAGGCTTATTTGAGTGACTAGTAATACCACTCCGGTTGAAAAATGCATTATACACCTATCGACAAGCAAAAATTAAATGGTCTATGAACTCAGGTCGTTATAGGTCTAAGACTCTAGGTTGATTGTATAGTGGTCAAGTTAAATGGATTTGATGAGCACTTAGTTCGATCAAGTCTTCAAGAGTATGATGCTTCATAGTCTGAAAATAAACCTAGCCAAGTCAAAATTTCTGTTGGTTATTTTTTGGGAATCCTTGTGCACGAGAAAGGAAAATGAAACTTTCTAAGGAGGTCTATAAATAACTTAATTGGAGGAGGTGATTAACAGTTGCTAATATATACATGTGGTGAAAAGCTACATATTTATCAATTATTAGTATCGTTGTCTCTATAAATTTTTGAAATTCAAATGTGCTTATTCCTCTTAGTTTCTGAGGCACATGTCTTGCTAAATCTCATAACATTATGATGGACGAAAAACTCAAAAGCTAAGAGTAAATATTCTTAAAAGAAATAGTGAAAATCATATAGGTCAATCATGTACTTTCGTGTACCGAGATTGTAGTTTTTGTATTGATGAGTATTTTCTTTTGATTTCTCAATATTCATTATCGGCTTTGGGGTTCGACTTTATGGATATTTTGGTTTATATTATTACTAATTTTTCAAAATGGTTTCTATTGTTTCAGATATCACATTTTCTTGGATACGCCCTTTTTATGCGTGTGTTGTTTTAGTTGGTGAATTTATAATTTTAAACTAATAAGCATGCGATTCTATGTGACGATTCGCTAGGTCATTTTGAGTATTAGCCCTTATTTTCGTATTCCGAGACCTCTGTTAGCTTCGTTTGATGTTTCTTGATTTGCGCATAGTCCTTGTCACTTTTCAAAAAGTTTTTATGTGAACATTTGAAAAAAACATAATTTTTGGCTTTAAAAACAACTTGAGTTGATCACAATCAATATTTTTGAGAAAATAACATGGGATCGGTATTTTTGACGATTCCAGTAGGTCTGTATCATAATTTTGGACTTGGTCATATGCCCGTAATTGAAATTGGAGGTCCCTAGATTGATTTGACTCATTTTGTCGAAAACTAGTATTTTGAAAGTTTGAAAATTTTCTAAGTTTGACTGTAAGTTGACTTCATGGCTATCGGGTTCGGATTTTGATGTTGAAACTTGGAATAGGTTCGTATTACTATTTGGAACTTGTCTGCAAAATTTAGTGCAATTCGGAATTGATTTGATGTGATTCGGACGCTTAGATGTGATTTTAGTTGTTCTTGAGTTTACTTTGAAATTTCATTCCTTTTGATATTCGATTTGTAGAATTAGATGTTATTTTGATGATTTGATTGCGAGATCGAATTCGTATGATGTTATTACACTTGTATGCATGTTTAGTTTGGAGCCTGAAGAGCTCAGCTGAGTTTCAGACGCATTTCGGAAGAGTTTTGGATGAATTGAACTAGCTAGTGCATTGCTGTTTCTGTTGCTGGACTGCAGATCTCGCAATTGCGAGGTTTGACTCGCAAATATGAGCCTCGCTTTTACGATCACCTCATTGCATTTGTGAGCATGGGATGGGGACTAGGGTTCTCTCATTTGTGATAAAAGAGTCATATTTGCGATGTATCTTGTGTCCGCATTTGCGACTCTGTCATCAGAATTGCGATACTATGTAGCATTTGGGTATCTTCGCATTTGCGAATAATTTATCACAATTGTGGCATCTGGGCTTCTGATGCATAGTTCGCTTTTGTGACATGTGCTTCACATTTGTAATGGTCGTAATTGTGAACAAGACATCGCATTTGCGACATCTGCAACTGAGTAAAAGAGGGAAAAATCGGGACTTAGCTCATTTTATACCATTTCTCAACCCTTAATACTTTAGAAGCAATTTTTCAAGAGGATTTTCTCCCCAAAATCATTGGTAAGCAACTCTAATATATTTTCTTTCAATTACCCATTACTTTTCATGAGATTTCAACATCAAATTTAGGATTTATATGGTAGAAATTAGTAATTTGGGTAGAATTTAGAAATTTTTGTAAAATTGAGAGTTAGACCTCAAACTAAGGTCGAATTTTAAAACAAATCATATAACCGGGTTCAGGGGTGAATGGGAATCGAATTTTAGTCCGAACCTCGGATTTTGACCAGGCGGGCCCATGTTTGACTTTTGTTGACTTTTTCTAAAATGATCGAAATTGAACCTCTTTCATTAATGGGTAGTTTCTAAAACTTTGTATCATTTGATCGATAATTTGCTAGATTTGGTTGGTTTGGAGGCTTGTTCGAAAGGCCATGCCGTGGCTAGTTAATTGCTTTGATTCGCAGTGTGAGGAAGTGCTATGTCTAACCTTCACTTGAGGGAATTAGGGATTCTTGAACTATGTCTTATGTGAATTATGTGGGAAAATAGCGTATATGCGAGGTGACGAGTGCATATACGCCATCATGATATTTTTTTTCCTTGTTTTCGTTTATTTCATGATATATCTTACTTCATGTCTTAATTGTTACCTGCCCTATTTGACTTTTATGCCATAATTGTTACTTGTCATTTAACTATTCCTTGTCTTAATTTGTCTGTTCCTTCCACGACTCCATGCTTATTTGTTACTTACCCCTACTTGCTTTACTTGCATACCTTAATTGTCACATGCTTTACTTGCCCTAACGTTTTGTAAGATTTTGTTGCATTCTATAATATGGTTTCACTTGCGTAAATTGTTTAATCGTTAGATACCGATAAATTGGTAAAGTTGAAACTTCGAATTGTTAGAGATCCTTTGATTATTTTGTGGTTCTTTGTTGCCTTGTACATTCACCCTCTTGATGTAGAAATTCTTGTAAATTCTGTTGATGAATTGTTTATGTTGAGGTTTGAAATTGTTTGGGGAGCGGGTTACACGGTGCAATGAAAATTGAAAGGTAGTGAATTGAAATGGTGGAATAAGGACGAATTATGATATTGGATAATGATATGGTGGGATAGGATTGCGTGCCAACGTCATGTAATACTTGTTTATGATCGATGGTTTTTCCTCGGTATTGTGATATGAGGCTTGTTATTCTGGGCTCTCTTGTAGTTGAATTTCGAGTTCATTTTCATGAGTTAACTGCTTTACTTCCATTTTTTTGTTTTTCTGTTATTATTATTATTATTATAATAATAATAATAATAATAATAATAATAATTATTATTATTATTATTATTATTATTATTATTATTATTATTATTATTATTATTATTTATTGTAAGTGGCCCGCCTTAGCCTCGTCACTACTTCGTCGAGGTTAGGCTCGTTACTTATAGAGTACATGGGGTCGACTGTACTCATATTACACTCTGCACTTCTTGTGCAGATTTCGGAGTTGGTCCCAGTTGCGCTTAGTGAGATTGTCCGGATCTAGTTTCCAGTGGAGACTTAAGGTATAGCTTCGCAGCCCTGAAGTCCCCCTTTATGTTATAATTGCTATTATAGTTGTGTTTATTCAGACTATTATCAGTAGTACTCGTGACGCTCATGTATTCGTGACTCCAGTTTCTTGGATTGTATTTGGATTATGCCATCCAGTAGTTTATCACCTTATTTCAGACTATTCGATTTTTATTGTTATCATTTGACTTGAATTGTTAAAACTAGTTAATAAATATAGCTAACGTTGACTTGCCTAGCAAGTGAAATATTAGGTGCTATCACGGTCCGGGAATCCGTGTCGTGACATTTTATTTTGTATTAGTTATTAAAAAAAAATTATGTAGTTATTACTATATTATGCTACTAAGTTTTAACGATTATATGATTTATTACAATTAGAGTACATCATATATTGTGTGTATATATATTAGTTTGGGAATCATGGTTTCGCAAATAAGATCCTTGACTACTGTGTTTAATTTTTCGCGTGAGATTAGCTTTTGTATATGTATGAACTTGTTTATTATATACTTTTTGTTTTGTTTTGTTTTGTTTGTATAACCATTTAATAAAGGGAAAGGGTCAATTTTGTCATTATATTATTTGAAATTTTGTAACTTTAACCTTGGTTAAACTTTTGGTGTGATATTGCCAATATCATCCGTTCATTTTTATTATTATCCCCTAATCAATTTCTAACCTGAACATATTCAAAGTTGAGAGGTAAATTTGAAACTTTTCTCTTGAAAAATCTGTCCACGTGGAGTCCACCTACTTTGATGCTGGAGATCTCTTAATGATAAAGGAAAACACATTGCATAAATAAACTAAAAGTGTTACTCACGGCAAATATTGAACCCCTTTTAAACAATTTTGGATACTACAAGGCAAATTTGAACCCCTTTTAATGAATAAATGATACTTCATAGTCATATATATATATATATATATATATATATATATATAAATATATAAATTTTATATACTTTTATGACTAACGAATATAAATAATTTCGGTCACGGGCTAAAAATAATCTTGGCTCTTGTTTAATTAACCAAAATTTTATTTTGGCCCATTTGAAAGCCCAAAACTAACCTGCCTTCTTCGTAAGTCGAGGACAACTAAACCTAAACCCTAGGCCATTTACAAATAACCCATTGCTGAACCTACTATTGGTCCTCCATTTTTTGCCGCACTCCTACAGCGGCGAAGTAGATCTTCTTGTTATCTTCCTCTCACCGAATCAAAGTGTAAGTGCTTCTTATCTCACTTCCCTTCAGATGTTATCCTTTCTATCTGCCTAATAAACATTTTTTTTTCAAAACCTTTTTGATAATGATTTTTAATGCCACCATTTTATTTTATGTTATTGGATTATGAGCTATGTTTGATCCCATTGCTGTTACTACTTCCATCTTTTAGTTGTTGAATAAAAAAATGTAAAATTTCGGAGAGAACCCTACATTACTTTTGCTGAAATATATTTTGATTTTCTTATTTAATGACACCTGTTAGAGTGATTTGATTCTATCTGGTTGGAGGTTAAGCGTGGCTCTTATGCTGTGCTTTTTAGGGTCCATTGAAGTTGGACCACTAATAAATTGTGTTCAATTGCCTTGAAATATAAAAATGTTGGAATTTTGGGAGTAAAGAAAGCAGTAGAATTGAGTTAATACCATTTCAATTGCCGTTACACAAGTCATTACTAGTAGTATTTTTGGCCAGTAATTATTCTAAGACCCTTTCTTATTATTTAGTAAGATACGTTGTCTTGATTCTGTAACATGGATCATTTCAAACCTGGCTTTTAATATATCTGATGTTTTGGCTGTGTGGATTTTGTTTCTTATTCTTTGAGGCGTTGAATAAAGAAAGTGTTGTTTTTGGAGTTTGTGTTTGAATGGTACTTATGATGTTTGTGAAGCTGTGTATTGGTTATTGTTGTGTTGTCTTCTCTTGAATCCTCAATACTCACTAGGGTGTAACTGTCTTGTCATCCTTTCTGCAGTTTCCTGGTCCTCTCTTGCTCTATAATTACTAATGACAGTGACTTACTACCCCCCCGTATTTAGTGGTGTTTGAGGGTATAATTTGCTCCTTTCAATTTGATTCTTTTCTGTTTTGGAGTTTTGGAGCTATTTTTGTTGTCACCCTTTAGAAAATTCTCCTGATTACTGTTTGCATTTGACACAGGAAATAATGGTTAGGGTTAGTGTGCTGAATGATGCTCTCAAGAGCATGTACAATGCTGAAAAGAGGGGAAAGCGTCAGGTCATGATTAGACCTTCCTCAAAAGTCATCATCAAGTTCCTCATTGTCATGCAGAAGCATGGTGTGTTAGTTTTTTGCTGTATGCACTGTCTATATTACCTGGTCATATTCTTACTTATGGTATCAATGTGTAGGTTACATTGGAGAATTTGAGTACGTCGATGATCATAGGTCTGGAAAGATAGTTGTTGAGCTGAATGGAAGGTTAAACAAGTGTGGTGTCATTAGTCCTCGCTTTGATGTTGGAGTTAAGGAGATTGAAGGATGGACTGCTAGATTACTCCCTTCTCGTCAGGTATGGTGATTAATATATTCACTTTGTTCCTTTAAACAATATGTGGAACTCCGTTTCTGGTCATCTCCAAATTAGGACTTCTATTCTTTAGCTTCCTGAATTGATTGTTGGGATGAATGTTTAGTTATGATCATATAAGATTGTGAAATAAACATTTTTAAAATTTGATTCTTTACTTTTTTGATCAATCATGATTTGCTTAATGCTTCTATACCTTTTTGGTTCGTCTTAAGCTTTAACAATTATCTGTAATCCGGTCATGCATCTGTAATGCTCATAAAGACCCTTACATTTTTTAATGTCTCAGAGCAAACCCTCTTTGTAGATGCTAGTAGTTGAGGCTCTCCTGTAAAGTAGGGACTTCTCCCTATCCAAAGGAGCAATCTTATGTCATATTGCCATGGCTAAAAGTGTTTGCGCTATTGCTCTTTGTGACTGGTCATGGAAATTGTGGTTCTTTGAAGTTGTATTTGAGCAATTGTATTGTGGATTTGAAACCCCCTTCTATCTAGTTGAGATAGTAAACTGGTAAAACTTTAGATTTGGTCTGCACTCATGGACGAAGTAAGTGTCTTAGTTGTTAGTTAGGCATACCCTGTTTATGTTTTTGCTTTTGTTCTGTTTCTTACATACTTGTTTGAACTTGCAGTTCGGCTACATTGTGCTGACAACTTCTGCTGGTATCATGGACCATGAGGAAGCCCGGCGAAAGAATGTTGGTGGAAAAGTTCTCGGTTTCTTTTATTGAATTTGTTATGTTGACAAGGATGAAAACATCGTTTTTGCTGTTTGTTGGCTCTTTATGGTAAATTAGCTACTTTTTTTTTGGGGGTTCATATCAATTTTAGTAGGGATTTTATTGAAATTTTGGAGACAATTATCAGCAGTCCTTGACAAAAGATGTTGATGCTTTTTGTGTAAACTTTGTGTGGTATGTCAAATGACATCCTGGTTTGTTGGCGACGTGCATGTTTGTGCTTTTAATATGGCGATGGCAGTTGAGTAGCTTTTTAGTTCGTCTTTTAAGCTAAATCTAATACATATATAGAAGGCAAAGGTAAGTTGTAGTTGTCTTCTTCTAGTCTTGACAACTTCCAGAAGACTTCTAAAATTTCCAGTATGCTTCAGTGTAAATGTTATTTTTCAGGTCAAGGAGCCAAGAAAGTTAGGAAGTGAATTTATTGTTAGAATCCCATGTTCTCTATCTTAGTATTTTTCCTCATCTTCCTCAATATATAGCAAATACACAACTATTATGATATCAACCTCTTTTTCAGATCAGAACCAATATATTTGAATCCTGATTTGTGTGCCCTCATAGTGCTCGAAACTGTAATTGTAGATTTCGCATTTTTGATACTAGGAAACGTTCAGGCATAATTAAATCTCGTTACTTTAGAAACCCATTCACTTCTCAATCCTTCCAAAATCAATTTTTGTCTATGCTCAAATGTAGTTCTAAATGGGGTGCAAGAGCATAAAAAGTAAAGGAAAAGGTAAAATATTTTTTTTTTTCATGGTATCTAGTACAAGTTCAGAATGGTGTTCAAGCATAGAAATGATAAAGCAAAGAGAATTTTCTTCAAGGTACTTTAGTTGTAAGGACTTGTGCTATAACACAGTTGAAAGGAAATTTAAAGAAGGATAAGTTTTTTCCATTTTCGTCTATAAATTTTTGAGTTGTTTTTAAATATCAGTTGATTAAGGATAAAATAAGTTTTCACGGATAAAATATTTTTCTTCCAAAATCAACTTTTCGACCAGATAGTATGTATGTATGTGTACCCATAAAAATCTTGTAAATATTCTTTGTTAATGTTAATAGCTCTTTGGAAATGAACTTTTATTCTAAGAATGAATATTACTGGAGTACTCCCTCCGTCTCATATTTTAGTCATGATTACTAAAAATAGTTGTCTCAAATTATTTGTCATTCAAGACAAAATTGATTATTTTTTTTCTTTTTTACCCTTAGTAATAATTATTCTTGAAGATAAAAATAACACATAAATAGAATAAATATTCAATGAAGAGCGATTATATCTTAAGATATAAATAAGGGTAGAATAGTCTAATTCCTTTCCTAATTAATATTTCTTAAGGGGCACATAAAAGAGAAATACGACACATATATGAGACGGAGGGAGTATATTTTTCAACTGTCAAATTATCACATCCTTAAACCCTTTCCCATGATTTTCTTCTCTCTTCCACAAACAATTATTTTGCGCGACAGTTGACCATTTAAGAACTTAAATTAACTAATGAAAGAATGAAATAACCATTTTATTTGTAAGTGTCCAAAAGAAAAAGAATATTTCCCGTTTGCATTACTCATTTCTGTAAATATATTACTTACAATTATTCTAGTGGTTGACACTACATAAGATTCACATTTTCATTTAATTAAAGAAAACCTGTACTCGTCCAAACTTGGAATGAAATCTACAGTTATCTATCAAGATTCTTCAACAACTTTCTCAAGAACGGTAAGTGAGTAATTTTCAGTCTCATGCATAGGTTTCTCTTTGGACAGTTCAAATTACAAAGACAAGGTGCAGAAAATATGCAAGAGAGCAAAAATATTTTGCTGTAGGAAAAGCTCGAAAATATTACTAGGGAAAAGGGCCAAATATACCCCTCTACTTTCATATATTGTCTATATTTAACCTCCGTTATACTATCGGGCCAAATTTACCCCTACCGTTATACTATCGGACCAAATTTAACCCTACAATCAACAAACTTTTAAAAATACCCCTTGATCTGTTAAATAATTCAAAATTCCCCAAATTCCTTTTATTTAAACCACTTGTTATTCTTTTTAGTCCACTATTTTTGATATAATTGGCATTTACCCGCTTTCTAAATTAGAGAAAAAAAAAATAAGAGAAAAATATTAAATAATACAATCGAATAAACAAAGTATAGTAAATTAAAAAATTTAAATTAAGTAGTTTTTCTAAATTCTAAAAGTATTTACAACATCCCAATTTTAATGAATTCGTTACACCAAATGTATGGAGACTTTGCAAGTATTAGTGATTGAAGTTGAAGTTCCTCAGAGACTTTACATTGTCTAATTTCACTTTGCTTTAATTAAATGCCTACACATTGTGCACTCTTAAGTTAGTCGATCGAACTCTATACTAACCAGACAATGACAAAATATATTTGAATATACATGTACATATATGATGATCAACTACATATAATACACAATAAATAGACCCACTAAATTCTACGGTGTGTATATGATTGAAAAATAAATAAAATTCTAAACCAATTTTATTTATTACAAGAAAAGAAATGGGTGCATTGGTAATTAAAAATAATTATGAATATTTTGTATAGTCTAGTAACATTAGCATTCATATCAATAGTAATTTTTGAAAATAATGGAGCAAGAAGAACAACAAGTGATTTAAATAAAAAGAATTTGGGAGATTTTGGATTACTTAATAGATCAAGGGGTATTTTTAAAAGTTTGCTGATTGTAGGGGTAAATTTGGCTTGATAGTATAACGGTAGGGATAAATTTGGCCCGATAGTATAGCAGATGTTAAATGTAGACAATATATGAAAGTAGAGGGGTATATTTGGCCCTTTATTACTCCGTTGGCACGTTGGGTAGTCCAACGGAAAAACTGTGTTCAGGGACAATTCTTGCTCTTGGTTCCTTAGGACTTTCTATCTTCTACATTTGAGTTGTAACAACTTGTTAGTTGATTAAAGCACTCATGAGTCATGGCATTCAAAATTGTATGGGCCAAAAATTATCTTTGATATGATTAAACCGTATCAGCATTAAGAGGTCCTTTATGGGCTGCCACGTGTTACCAGTATGACTTCAACAAAGGTGTGCCCTACGTCGAAGTGGTCCCCTAAGAGATGAAGGGCGGAGTCGATGAGTCATTGAAGATCAAGTCGAGGATTCATTGTAGATCAAGGTCGAGGTCGAGCATTCATCTTAGACAAAGTAATAACAGCTAGTTTTAGGATAAGACACTTGTCACGACCCAAAATTCAACTACTCGTGATAGCACCTAACCCAACCCGCTAGGTAAGCCAACTTTCAATTATCCAATTCCAATAACAATTATTAAAGTAATTTAAGTGAATAAACATCTTAATCTTATACATCCCCCAAGAACTGGTAGTACAAATCATGAGCTTCTAAGAATAGAGTATACAAAGTGGAATGAAATAAATACATAGTCTGTTTGAATAGTACATAAATAGAGCTTTTATAAATTTAAGGCTACCCTGAATAAGAGGCAGCTACAACAAGAACGCAGGTACGTCTTCAAGTCCCGCAACCATCGAGCACAGCAACAACAACAACCAATATCTGCACGCAATGTACAGACATGTAGTATCAGTACAACCGACCCCATGTACTGAGTAAGTAACAAACCTAGTCGTAGGTTGAAAGTAGTGACGAGCTTCCACCAAGGTCGGGTCCACAACCAATAGTCCACAACAACAATAAGCAAATAATACCAGAAGTAACTCAGAGATAAAATGCTCGGCCAAATCATCATTTCAAAAAAAATAATAGTTCTACCTTTCAAATCCATTAGTGAAAACCCAAATCGTTTGCCGGAGTTGCCAAAAATATGAATAGTTTGAAAGCAATAAATTTATCCCAAAAATCTTTTCAATAAAAGATGTTTCATTTTTCTTCCGGATAACCCGTGTAAAACAAATGCATCACTATGTCCATCTGTCAAAATATGTGAAAAATCATGAATGATGTGATGCAGTACAACATGAGGAAAAATACATCTCTATGCATGTATGTTATGTGTGCATGCCAATGCGATGTAACTCAGTGATAAAATCATAAACATCCCCTCGGGCAGAACATCACTCATATACAGCCCCTCGGGCAAACCTCACAATCACTCGTGCCACTCGGGCATACCTCACAATCACTCTTGCCACTCGGGCATACCTCACAATCACACTTGCCACTCGGGCATACCTCACAATCACTCTTGTCACTCGGGCATACCTCACAATCACTCATGCCTCCCAGTCACTCAGCACTCGGCACTCGCACTCAGTAGGTACCTGCGCTCACTGGGGGTGTGTACAGACTCCGGGAGGGGCTCCTACAGCTCAAGCACTATAATCTGCACGGACAACTCACGTGCTATAATAATAAAGTATGTTGCAGGCGGGCAGCCCCGATCCACACTCATCCTTACAATCAGGCCCTCGACCGATATCAAACATGTTGCGGCCTGCAGCCCGATCCCATAAACATGCAATATGCTGCGGCGTGTAGCCCGATCCCATAAATATGCAACATAAATCAGGCTCTCGGCCTCACTCAGTCATAAACCTCTCAAGCCAC
>AWOL01S0006269.1:140773-153553 GCA_000715115.1 Nicotiana otophora
AACATATTATGAATTGTAACTTAAGAGATAAAGTTAATATATATATATATATATATATATATATTGGGATGACTTTGAGAAACTCATTATTTTATTGGTTGTGCAGTGAAACCAAGCAACATGAAGGTCCTGTCTGTACTTAGTTGCCCGAAGACGATATATTTAATCATTATCTGGCAGATGCATTGAGTCAGGAAGATGATAGTGATTATGACAACAATGCCGATGAGTCTGGAGATGATACACCGTTCCTTGATGAGGGTGATGATGATGAGGAAATGTGCTTTACTGATGGGAATGAGAATGAGAAACCTGATTTGACGAGGGAGCATGATGCCACCAATGAGCATACTCCATATATGTAGACTCCACCTACCGTTAGACCCATATTGTATGAGTTCCCCGTGTCCATCCATTCAAGGGAGATTCCCTACCTTGATCAGTTGTCCAGTATGTCGGATGTGGATGCCCTCACAAGGGATCCTTATGAAATTAGGACATCAATGTGGGATGAATCTAGACCAAAAGAGCTGTCAATAAATATGTTTTTTGCTGATAAAGTGCGCCTTAACTGCGCGGTGTGAATTTTCAGCATAAAATACTATCGTGAGATCGAGGATCATGAGCCATCTACGCATGTATATAAGGTTATTCTTCGTAGATGGTTTCAAGGTTGTAGGTGAATGTTGCGTGCAAGAAAGTTGAAAACAAATATGTGGATGGTGGGGAAATAAATTGGCAACCACACTTGTGATATGGACAGATTAAATGGGAATCATTTTAACTTGAATGCTGACTTGATTTCTCTTGTCTTGATTCCACATATTGAATCATCCACCAGGCATATGGCTGTACCATTACAAAAAAAAAAGGCATTTCTCGGGCGTAAACTTGCGTTTGAGATTGTTTATGGTAATTGGGATAAGTCGTTTGCTGCTCTACCCAGGTACATGGCTGCTTTGCAACACTTTAACCCCGGGACTATTGTTGAATGGAAGCTTGAGAGGCATCCATGTATATAGAAAGTATGATATTAATATGTTGATTTTTATTGCAGTAGATGCTAATAGAAGCATATTTTCCCCCGCATTTGATATTTGTGACAATGAAAGTTAAGAGACTTGGACATGGTTTTTGAACCACTTGAAGGAGCACGTTTTCAGACATCGTTCAGGTATTTGTCTAATATCTGATCGGCATGGTGGGATTTTAAGTTATGTACAGACTTTTGATGCATGGAAGGAACCGTATGCCTGTCACCGTTACTGTGTTAGGCACTTGAAGGCCGACTTCCAGCGGTCTTATCCAAACAAGATCTTACATTATTTAATGTGGATGGCTATAACATATCATCAAGAGTGTAAATTCAGGATGCAAATGGAATTTATTAGGCATAAAGACCCATGAGCTTATTATTGGTTGATGCAACATGAGCTTGATAAGTGGACTTTGCACAAGGATGGTGGCAGAAGATGGGGAATTTTGACTATAAATGTATCAGTCTTTCAATGGGTTGTTGAAGTCTGCCCGTGGATTGCTTGTCACTGCCATGGTGCAGATGTCATTCAAGCAGATGGCGGAGAGGTTTGTTGAAAGTTCCCGAGGTGCATCGTTCCTTGTTGGAAATGGGTGTTCAATTTATTCCACAACCGATGAAATGATTTGAGAAATATGGGAAGCAAGCACAATGGCATACATATTTGCATTAGTGCAACGAGCAAAATATTTTTGAAGTTCGCATTGGTTTGCATCAAAATCGCGATAATAATACCCACACCATCAATGAATCCAGCAAATTATGTTCGTGTGGGAAATGGTCGATCTATCACTTGCCATGAAATGCTTTCAACATGCTGGTTTTGCTGTGATGAGGTACGTTGATAAAGAATACAATGTTGCTGCTTACGTAAACACCTATAGTGGCCACTTCCAACCAGTGGGTTATGAACATTATTGGTCGTCGAGACCATTTAAAATGGTTTGTAGCAAGGATTATGTGTGTCGCCGACAAATGAAAAAAAAATACATGGATACAGAACCAAATGGATGTTGGTGATATTTATGCACGTAAATATGGTATATGTTCCCAAACAGGACACGATCATTGTTAATGTCCTTCAGTCGGTCTGGGAAGCGGTGGTAATTCAGCTCGCGGTGGCAGTTCATCCAATGTGCCCAATTTTAAGGATAAAATTAGTGATTTGTTGCAGTATATTTTGTTGTACTAAATGTGCTTGCAATATTTATAAAATAAAATTAAGTTTCCAATAGTCTTAAATCCAATTGACAATTAGCATTGAAGAATCAATACAATAATTAAAAATAACTTCAAGAAATAAATAACGATTTTCATTCGCCATTATCGTCACTGTCTCGCACTATTTTATTGTCATTGTCTTCATCTTCTTCATCAACATCTTGTACACATCCATCCGGACCCAGGGCATCATATTCTAGGCCCCAGTTGACACACGTTTCTCGTATTTCATCGCTATCATCAATAATATCACTTGCTTGATTTCTAGAACAATATGGGACTCCTACATCCAACGTCTGCGGTAGAAACTTTGGTAGTCCCTCCCACTCGACAACTGTTGGAAATACAGGATAATCAATGTCTCTATGCAATTTTTCATTCTCTAATAAATCCCAATACTGATCCTCCATTCCTTGCAGGTAGTTAAGATCATCCAGTGCATGATAAATGACTAGTGCCTTTTCCATCTCTAAAATATCCTTCATCAAATGCCGAATCACTTCTGGTTCATCTTTGTGTGTGTTTGTTTGGAATGTTGCAGACAGTGCTTGTGGTACAACTAGCCCATGTCAATGGCATTGTACTTCATAATCACATCTTTTTGAGTAAAGGGGAACCCGTTATAGTTTTTCACCCCAAATTCGTATACCTTCAGGCTTTGAAGAATACGCTTCTCCCCTCAATAATGTGCCCTGCAACTTTGAGATTAGTATGTATATTGATAGGCTTATCTTCCAAGGGACGTAGAGCACCATACCACTTGTCATCCACTAAATCGATATAGCAACCTAGCATGTTTGTTTAAGGTAAGGATCAATTGTGTTATGACGTATTTCATGTGGGTCTGTTGAACTATCTTCACCTTTTTGCCTTTTCTTACACCACTTATTAAATGTTAGTGACATTTTTGAAATGGATGTTGTAATGGTTTTTGAAAAACTGGAATGTTGGTTCAATTTAAAAAGAACTAAACATCACGAACTTGTACGTTAAACATAGCGCATCAATAATATGTGTTATGTGTATTGTCTTGTCGACCTGAAAAAGCCTGCCCGAACTTGTGACGTAAAGAATCATTTGCACGTTAAACATATCACATCAATAATATGCATTATATATATTGTCATGTCGACCTGAAAAAGCCTGCACGAACATGTATCGTAAATAATCATTTGCATGCAAAACATAATGCATCAATAATATGCGTTATGTGTATTGTGATGTTAAGCTGAAAAAGCCTACACGAACATGTACTGTAAAGAATCATTTGCATGCGAAACATAACGTATCAATAATATGCGTTATGTGTATTGTGATGTCGACCTAAAAAAGCCTGCATGAATATGTACCGTAAAGAATCATTTGCACAAGAAATATAATGCATCAATAATATGCGTTATGTAACCTAAAATCACTCATAGCTGCCTATAAAACGCCCACGCATTTTACATTATTATTTGCGGCTTAACCAAACAAAAAAAACAACTTTTCATAAAATTTTCAAGTTTGAGCATTACAACATGTCTAGACGCAATGACGTACCAAGGTGTTACTGTAAAAAACGCACGATTTTGAATCTATGTTGGTCAACTTGCAATCTAGGTCGCACACGTTGGATGTGTAAAAAAGTTTTAAGTTATTATTATTGAAAGTTATGTTGGTTAATAGATTATTTATAACATGTTAATTAATAGTCTTTTGTTGTCATCCCAATTTGCAGGACGAAAATCAATGTGCTTTTGAAAAATGATATGATGAATCCATTAACCGGGAATACTACAAATCATGTTCGTTAAACCTTTGGAATCAGACCGGTGAGTACGAACTTCAGATCTGGAAACTCGAAGAAGAACTTGTGATAGCGAAGGGGAAATTGAAAGAGGCATAAGAAGAAAATAATTGGTTGCAAGAAAAATTCCAGTAGTTGAAGCAGAGAATAATTGGCGATAATGGCTAAACAAACACATGGCTATTTTAAGTGTAGTTTTTTATTTTTATGTTGTACGTTTCACGTATTATATGTATATTTTAAAGAATTTTAATTAATGTTAAGCTGTCTTATTTTTTTTATGTTCTAGTTTTAAACTAATAAATAACTCAAAAAATAAAAAAACATGCGCTTATAATGTAAAACATCAATAATTTTACTATTAAATATTTAATGTCATATATTCAAATCAAAATACATATCAATGCGTCCCGCAACCTGTATGCTTTAAAGCATTGACTGGCATGAGGCGCATACCATCCCACCCGACTATGCTATCGGCATCATCCTCATCCTGTTGCCTCTTTATCTGAGGATGCACTGCAACATGATCATCAGGAAGGCTAGCAGGATCAGTGGAAGCGGCCGTTGGGCCATCAGTAACCTAGAAAATAATAAGATTTTAGAATATGAATTATAGAATACTAACATAAGTGTTAGTAAATTTTTTTAATGGTCAAACCATGGTCTCAGCGGGCTCCTGAATAAGATCATCCGTCTCCGACAAGCGAGTATCACACAATGTGGCCTCCGTGATGGGTGATGATGACTAATCTATAAGGTAAAAATGAATTGAAGTAATAGTAATACAAACAAACCTGCATATGAGTAGGCACACAATGCTCCGTGGGAACTCCGAGGTGCACTGGAGTAGATGTGATGTTTGCGAGGCTGTGGCGTCTTCACGTGATGTGATTTCTCCCTCTTTGTGCCTGAATTATCCACAGCAGCGCCCCGATGAAGAGCCATAACTTAGTCCTCTACCACTATGCACCTCTCGTATCGGACGATTATCAACAACCGTCGATGGCTCTAGATGACCAGGAAAATACTGATCCTAATTATACTGCATAATGGCAGTGCCCGTGATCAACACTGGAGCTGCCGGGGTCAACTGTGAAGTCCCCAATGACAACTGAAGGCTGAATGATGGCATATCCTGACGAGCATTGTGTGGCTCAAGGTAGTCACCCGACTGATCATCTCCAATATCCTTCACGGGTGCCTCGACGCCCTTTTACTGGGGACCCCGACCTCGCCGGCCACCACGACCACGTGGGCCACCCCTTCCTCTCTGGCCATGCCTACCACGTCCACCACTTGCTGGGGCCACCACGTGTACACTTGATAAGAGTAAATTAAATAACTCAATTGCACTTCCAAACAAGGGATTTTGTTTTCTACTTCTAAATTAACACTAACAATTGTAAACTAATGAGAAGAACCTAGAAAGCGAGTTTTTGTTGTTTTTACCATATAGTTATAAAGCCTAGGGAAGTAACCTTCACCTAGGTGTTCTCCTAATGGGTTAAGTACGTTAACGCTTGTTTTATTGATCGGGGTGTATTATAGTTCTCAACTCTAAATTACCCACTCAATACCTCTCAGTCATAGGGTGATTTTGCCCAATTTGGCTTTCTCAAGCCTAAATGGGTATCAAGCTAAATGGTTGATATGAGCTCAAGTCGGGTTTTCCCTATCTCTAGTTAAAACCCTTTAATTAGTCTAGTCAAATTCTTAACTAGCCCAATTTCTTATTAGCCAAGTTTTCCTAGACTAGGTCTCTCTTTTTCAAGTAAAGACCAAGTCAAAAAAAGGCATGAATCAATGTTTGCAACCATTAATTCTAAACTTAAAGCATAAACAAGGCTAAATAATAAACACCCATTCATAAACAAGCATTAAATTAAATACTCATAAGGTTTACACACTAGGATTAAGTCACAACCCTAATAAATAGCTAGCTACTCATAGTAGAAAATGAAGAAAACAAAGAAGAAATATTAATTAAACCCATAATATAAATTAAAATGATAAACTATGATGTTTTTATCCCGAAATGATCACAAATTTCCTAAAATGGAAAACTACAACGGCTACAGCTGTTAGAACTTCGAAACTTGACCTAAAAATGTGATTCCTATCTATTTATAATGGCTCAAACTTTGCTGACAAAAATATCCCTAGGGAGGTTCGGCGGCCGCATAATTCCATGTGCGTTCTGCACATTGCTTGAGTTTGCAGGGAATGGATTCTGCAACCGCACAATTTGATCTGTGGCTGCAATTCAGCTTCTGCGGCCGCATTTCAGGCAAGGCTTCAGTCTTGGTCATTTGCACACTCTATGAGTGTTTTTAATTCTTGTTAATGCGGACCATGTTCTGCGGCCGCACAAAATATGTGTAGTCCGCACTTTTGCTTTAAGTACTGCTGGGCTTCTTCACACGTGAATCGAGGCAACACATCGGAAACGTATGTCATAATGATGCTTGATGTCATGAGGTCATTCTATTCCTTGGACAGGATAACTCCAACAAATCACCTGGAAAACTCGAGGTATTTGAAATATGCGGCCCGCAGAGAGCCACGCGGCCTACTCGACACGACGATTATGACTCTTGCAGCTTACTCAATAAGTTTGACCGAAAACGACAATATCCGCTCATTAAGCTCACTTGCGAGGACGACCTCAATAAGCGGAGGTACTAACTGTATAGGTCAAAAATTATCTCTAATATGATTAAATCATGTTAGCATTAAGGTGGCCTTCATAGGCTGCCATCTGTCACCAATACGACTCCAATGAAGGCCTACCCAAGGTCGAAGTGGTTCTAAAAATAATGAAGGTTGCGGTCAAAGAGTCAGCAAGGATCAAGGTCGAGGTCGAGCATCCTTGACAGAGTTATAACAGCTAGTTTCAAGATAGAACACTAAAAAGAATATTCTAGTGGATATTCTCTGCATCTGTACTATTAGGGCTTCTAGGAATATGTTCCATATAAATAGAAAGAGACACAATGAGATGGGACATGAGATATTCATTTGTAAAAAAACGCATTGACTTTATAGAGACAATCTGGCCTTATTATAAGCATACAAAAATAACCTTTTTACTAAGACTCTTGTCTAGCATTTCCACTGGATCCAAGAACAACTTGCGTGTTCAAAAGCTCATCAATCATTCATCATTGTCAGAGAGAATATCCATGGATCTCACCTTTTTCGGTCAAACATTAATGTGTTACCTTGCAAGTCAAAATTAAATGAATACAATTGTTTTCAGCGGGCTCAGATATCGTTATAAAAACATATTGTAAATAAAAAGCTTCCAAAGGCTACCTTTGAAAAGAACTGTGGCACTAAGAAAACCAAAGGCTTATTATCTACGAAAACATAAAAAGAAGCTACTAACAAAACAAGAACTAAAGTGAAACAATAAACAAGCTAATGAACAATAACTACTAAAGATAGATAAACTACAAATAAGAAAAGAAAGAGAATCATCCAATTATTATAGTCCAAATGTATCCAAAATGTGTCAATGTATCAAATAAACTTCACCCCCCAAATAAAAGTAAGCATTGTCCCCAATGCTTAACAAAATAAGAGTGAAAAAAGAGAGCGAAAAGAAAACTCCCTAAGGATCCTTGTACATCTCAATGTCCTCAACAATATTATCTCCCATAGGGTCAGCCAACTGTATCTCATCATCATCAAATCTAGGCGTGGCGGGAGTGGTGAACATCACATGCATTGCCTCAGCAATGTCTACAACAAGGTCTGGCTCCTCAGACTGGCCAGCTGGTGCAACCGGTGTTGATGGTGCTTATGGATCTGGGGCGGACTGGTAAGGGTCAAGTAACATCTCAAAAGGTAGATCCCCCGCTCTCGCAAGTCTGGTCACCTTCTTTCTGAGCTTGTCAACTGATTTCTTACTTGCCTAGGACTTCCGCATCTTCTTCACTTCTTTGCCCAACTCCTCAATAACCGACTCGTGCTGTACCAAAGTGTTCATGATCATCTTCTGGTTGTCCAGAATCTTCTTCAACTTCTCATCAAGATCAGAGGAGACCTGTGGTTCATGTGTAGATGACTGCACTGCAATAATACTAGATAAGTCAGACAGCTTTGAAGTAGATGTCTGTATCCAGTTATTGAGACTCACCAATGTTTGAGAGACTCGCAGAGCAGATAATGGAGATGTAGGCATGGACACTGACCTCAGAGCTGGAGCAGGGGCTACCCTGGGGGCTTTGGTAGGAGCCGAGAATGATGATGGAGGCATAGCAGTAGCACTGGAAGAAGGCTCAACAGAGGTGGATGGAATATCAGCTGTCTAAGTAACTACCACTACCAGCTCATCAGACTGCCTGTGGTGGTAGAAGGCTGGGCTCTCTTCTTAGGGTTGGTCTCATCCATCAGTGAATACCAGTCAAATGGCTTCTTCGGCTTCACTTTGGTGTCAAATGATCTCGGCTCTACCTTTGCATCAGTGAGGTACTCTGTGATAGTGTTGGGATAAGGGTAGGCCGAGCTAGTATGTTGTGCTATCAATAAAATATTGGCCGACATCACGACACCCACATTAATTGGGTACCCGACTATGATGGAAGCCACAAGAACAGCCCCAGGAATTGGTAGATGAGTCTTATTCTGGCACGGGTCAAGTCTGCTGCAAACAAAGGTCTGCCATCCCTTCGCCTCGAAACTCAATGTATTTTGCTGAATGGGAATCCCAATAGCAATCCATGGTGGTGGTGGCCCTGGTGGTGCTAACATCTCAGCCAGCCAAGATCGGACTTCTTCCTTCATTGCACATTTCTCCAGATTCTCCTTTGGCTCCAAGTCCTCAAACCCCAAGTACGCGTTTAGTGTATGCTGATCAAACCTTACCTTGAGGTTGCGTAATTTAGTCACCTTCGTCCCCTTCTTCATGTGAGAAACATTTGTGTAGAAATCTCGTACGAGGTACTCCTTGGCATCCTCAACTCTCTCCATAAACCATATCCAACCCTTTCTTGCTTTGAACTGCCGCAAGATCGTTGGGTTATATTTATCCAAATCCTTCAATAGGAACTGCCGCTCAAGTGTCAAAGACCTCACTGGCCACCACATACAAAAATTAGTGAAGGCAGCCAAGCTGACAAACCTATCCTCCTATATCTCTTTCTCCTTTGATCTCTTCCCATCCGTGGATGTACCATCTCCCCATCTACCATCATCGGGGATCTTCTGTACACTGTGTGCCTTTGTGTCTGGTGTAGCTGCTGGCTCAGAGGTTTGGCTAGCACTCTCCGACCAATCGGAGGTGCTGTGAGATGAAAAAGGCTCATCCCTGAGCTGGTATCTCCCTTGTGGCCTAGATTGAGTGGCTGTCTGCTCCTCCTGAATAGAGGCAGAGTTGCCCTCTGAAACTTCCCTAGACGAGACATAGGAACTAGACTCGGAGAGGTCTGCACTCTCCCTCTGCCTGATGTGGCTTTCTTTCTGATGGTTTTAGGCTGGCCAAGGGGAAAGGTACCTCTACCTCGACCCCTAGAAGATTCACCTCTTCCCTTTGTAGTGTCGCCTCGGCCTCGTGACCGAACCATTGTCTGTATCAAAGCAAAGAAGATTTTTTGTTGCATTTCATTATTCAATACATTCAAGACTTATGTAGGCAAGGGGGATAATGTGGAAACAATGGGGTTGTGATTAAAACATAGCTCTGTAGGTATTGGGTTCTGCGTTCCGCAAAATTTTGATGTGCGGTCGCAAATAGAAGTGCGGTCGCACTTCAGATTTTCAAAGTTCAGAGGCTCAGAAGCCTCTCTGAAGACATTGCGACGGCCGTTTTGCATCCGCAAGAGAAATTTGTGATCCACACATTTTAAATTACGGCCGCAGATCACTTGCTTCACTAAGTTGCCAAGAACTACTAATCTACGGACCGCACAAATTCAAGTGCGGCCGCAGATTTCAAAAATTACGTACAGTCACATTTTTTTTTCTACTTAGATTTTTCAATTTCTTGTACAAATAGACATGGCAACATGGTATAAACATGAAATTTCACTAAGCCAATACCATTAGAGCATGTATTATGATTACCCAATTCAGATCTACCTCAAATGGATACATGGATGAACTCTAATAACAGATGGCCTAAAAAGAAACTAAAAAATTTTAAAAAAATTAAACTAACACAAAAATTTAACATGAAATAAAGCATACCAGATAGAGTGAGTGCAATGGGTGAATAAGCACAGGTGATTGTGTGTGGGGACAATAAAAATCTCTCAAGCAAATCAACAGAGCAATAGTGTTTGTTAAGAGAGTGAAAAGTGTTAAATGACTTTCAAACTTCTATTTATACCAAGAATGTTTAAGAAGGCAAAGAGTCGAGTGCAACCGCACAATTCCATGTGCGGTCCGCACTCTGTCACCTGGAGCAATTATCTCTGATCTCATTGTGCGGTCCGCACATTTTTGGATGCGGTTGCAAATCAACCTCCGCACTGAGAAGCTCAAACTTCAGAGAGTTATCATTTTTTCACTTTTTCAATATTCCAATTGTGTGGTCCACATGAGAAATGTGCGGTCGTGGTTTCCTTTTTGCTATGGCACACATAATTGTACGGTCCGCAGATCATTTGAACACTTAGCCATATTTTTTTCCACCTTTGTTGCAAGTCACACCCATCCCTGTAGCACATTTCAAATCAAGTTAAAACATAAATAACACCTAACTACAAAATAAAAAGGACAAGAACATGGGTTGCCTCCTAAGAAGCGCCTGATTTAACGTCGCGGTACGAGGCAAAATACCCTCAAGTAAAGTGAATGACCGCCACCACTTGGCTATCTCCAACCTTGCCCAAGTAGTGCTTCACTAAGTGACCATTGACTTGGAATACTTCACTATTTTTGTTCTTCAAGTGTAATGCACCAAAAGGTGTCACACCAACAATTTGAAATGGATCACTCACTTGGATTTTAGCTTCTCGGGAAACATCCTCAACCGTGAGTTAAACAACAATACAAGATCTCCCACCATGAACTCTTTCTTCTAAATGTATTTGTCATGAATATATTTCATCTTTTCTTTTTACAAGGACGAACTCACATAAGCATGGTACCGGAACTCATCCAATTCATTCAAATGTGCAACCCTCAAGTTAGCGGCTATATTCCAATCAAGATTCAACTTCTTTAGAGCCCACATGGCCTTGTGCTCCAGTTCCATCGAAAGATGACAAGCCTTTCTGAACACCAACCGGTATGGAGACATTCCGATAAGTGTTTTGTAAGCCTCCGATAAGCCCATAACACATCATCAAGCTTCTTGGACCAATCTGCCCGATTAGATTCGCTATTTTAGACAAGATACTCTTTATCTCCTGGTTAGAGACTTCCACTTTCCCACTAGCTTGTGGGTGATAGGGAGTCGTGACCTTGTGAGTAACACCATACTTTCTAAGTAAAGTGTCAAAAGCTTTGTTGCAAAAATGTGACCCCCCATCACTTATGATTGCACGTGGAGTACCAAAGCTTGTGAAAACATTCTTCTTCAAGAAGGATACTACACTTCTCGCCTCATGTTGGGTAAAGCAACGACCTCTACCCATTTGGACACATAATCCACCGCCACCAAGATGTAGGTATTTCCACAAGAACTCACAAAAGGGCCCATGAAGTCAATGTCCCAAACATAAAAAATATCAATCTCCAAGATGGTTGTGGGAGGCATTTCATTTTTCTTTGAGATTCCACTGGCTCGTTGACATCCATCACATCTTTCACTAACTCACTAGCATCCTTGTAAATAGTAGGCCAATAGAAACCACAACTAAGCACTTTGGCCGCCGTTCTTACTTCACCATGATGACCACCATATGGCGAAGAATGACAAGCCCCAAGAATATCACCTTGCTCTTCTTCAGGTACACACCTTATAATCACCCCATCCGTACAAATCCGGAAAAGGTATGATTCATCCCAATTATAATCTTGACAATCCCTTTTGTGCTTCTTCCTTTGTCTTGAAGAGAACTTATCCGGAATGATTCCACACACAAGAAAATTTGCTAAGTCCGTGAACCATGTCACCTCATTCATTGAAATTGTCAAGAGTTTCTCATCGGGGAAGGCGTCATTGATTTCACAGCCATCATGCGGCCTACCCTCCTCCTCCAAACGAGACAAGTGGTCCTCCACTTGGTTTTCACTACCTTTTCTATCTTGGATGTAAATATCAAATTTTTGTAATAAGAGTACCCATCTCATCAACCGAGCTTTGGAGTCCTTTTTGCTCATAAGATAACGAAACACCGCATGATCCGTGTGGACAATAACTTTTGCTCCCATCAAGTACGACCAGAACTTCTCAATTGCAAACACAATAGCAAAGAGCTCTTTCTCCGTAACAATATAGTTGACTTGGGTACTATTCATGGTCTTACTAGCATATTAGACCGGATGGAAAATATTTTTGATAATTTTTCCCCAAACAGCCCCAACCGCTACGTCACTTGCATCACACATGAGTTCAAAAGGGACACTCCAATTTGGAGCAGTGATGATGGGAGTAGTTGTAAACTTGAGCTTCAAAAATTTAAAAGCTCTCATGCAATCATTATTGAAATTAAAATTGGCATCCTTTCAAGGATCTTGCACAACGGGTTTACCACTTTAGAGAAATCTTTGATAAAGCGCCGGTAAAAACCCGCATGTCCTAAGACACTCCGCACGCCTTTCACCGAAATTGGGGGGGGGG
>AWOL01S0006269.1:153717-174655 GCA_000715115.1 Nicotiana otophora
AATTGGGGGGGGGGGGAAGCTTAGAAATCACCTCAATCTTTGCCTTGTCAATTTCAATTCCATTACTTGAGATTTTATGGCCAAGGACAATACCTTCCTCAACCATGAAAAGAAATTTCTCCCAATTGAGTACCCAATTGGTTTCTTCACATCTAGTCAACACTTTGTTCAAATTTTCAAGAAAATCATCAAAAGAATCCCCAACCACCGATAAGTCATCCATGAAAACTTCAAGGTAGTACTCCACCATGTCCATGAAAATAGCCATCATACTCAGTTGAAAAGCCGCCGGTGCATTGCACAAACCAAATGGCATCCGCTTGAAAGCAAAAGGACCATAGGGACATGTAAAGGTTGTTTTCTCCTGATCTTCCGGAGAAATGAGAATTTGGTTGTAGCCCAAGTACCTATCAAGAAAACAATAGAAATCACGACCGACCAATCTATCGAGCATGTGATCTAAGAAAGGAAGTGGAAAGTGATCCTTCCTTGTTACTTTGTTGAGCTTGCGATGATCCAAACACACCCTCCAACCGATCACCGTTCTTGTATGAATCAATTCATTCTTGTTATTTGTGACCACAGTCATGCCTCCCTTCTTTGGGACACATTGAACCGGTGAAGTTTATGAACTATTAGAGATGGGATAGAAACTCCGACATCTAACCACTTGATAATATCCTTCTTGACAACTTCTTGCATGCAAAAGGCGGGGCTTATACCCCGAATATCCGCCAAGGTCCACCCAATAACCTTCTTCTTTTTTTGTAAAACCGCCAATATGGAATCTACATGCACGTTAGTCAAACAAGAGGAAAGAATAACCGGTAAAGTAGAACAAGGGCCAAGAAATTCATACCAAAGATGTGGAGGCAATGGATTCAACTCCAAGGTAGGTGGCTCTTCAATAGAAGTCTTTGTAGGATAAGTCTTCCTATTTTCAATATCCAAGGACAATTTTCGGGGTGTATAGTTGTCCGACCCCATTCCTTGCAAAGAGTTCACATATTCCATAAAGCCATCCATCTCGTCATCATCAAACTTGAGCAATACGGCTTCCAACATATCACCAACATTGATTGTAGCACTTGTATCATCAACAATGACATCGGTCACCAAATCCACAAAATAACACACCTCATTGCTATTTGGTTGCCGCATGGACTTACACACATGAAATATCACTTTTTCATCACCAACCCGGAAAGTGAATTCTCCGGCTTCAACATCATAAAGAACCTTACCCGTAGCAAGGAAAGGTCTCCTAAGAATAATTAGCACTTCATAATCAATCTCACAATCTAGAACAACAAAGTCCATCGGAAGAATGAAATCAACCTGGACCAAACATCTTCAATAATATCCAACGGCCTTTTTATGGTACGATCAGCCATTTACAATCTCATCGAAGTGGGTCTTGCTTTCCCAATCCCCAAAGTCTTGAAAACTGAATAGAATTTACCTTGTTCTCGGAGTTTGTAGCCGATGTAGGCCTTTTTGCTGGGGTTGCTGGGATCTAATTGGACAAGGTCGAGGTCGTATATAGTTGAGTCACGGTTTTGACCATTTTAGGATCCATAATGATGTCCCTGGTCTCTTCTTGTGTCGACCTTGACTCTATTGATTGCTATGCTTCTTTTTCCTTATCTTTATTTTATTGGGTTGTTGAGCCATCCATGGCGATGCGGTAGCATTCCCGGGACGTGCGATGTTCCCCTTGTATGCTGAATATTTCCCAAGGTGTTGGGAACTTGATCACTTGGTATAGGCTGGAGGGGACGGCATTCATGGGATGTATCCATGGTCGTCCTATAATGTCATTGTATATGGTGGCCTGGTCCATGATGTGGAACGTTGTCTCCAAAGTTATGCTGATGGCGAGGACGAGGAGTGTAATTTCTCACAAAGTACATTCAACTGCATTGTTAAAACCAGTTAGTGTGATGACGCGTGGCACTATCTTATCCTTGAGTCACATCTGGGTGAGGACTCGAGGATGGATAATGCACGCTCCGCTCCCATCATCTACCATGATACATTTAACATCAGTATCTAAAATTCATAAAGTAATGACAAGAGCATCGTTGTGAGGGAAAGTCAAACCGTCTGCATCTGACTCGTCGAAGATGATACTTTCTTCGAGTCCGTCATACCGTTTGTGGGTGATTGATCTTTTAAGCTTGTGAGTGGCAGTGAACTTGATGTCGTTGATGGAGGCATCATCGTTTCAGCCAATAATCATATTGATGGTGTGGGCCAGTGAGGGTGGCTTTGGCGGGCCTTGATATTCTCGATCCCTGGCGAAGGTGTTTCGTCCCTTGTTGCTCAGCAGCTCCTTGAGGTGCCTTTGCTGCAACATGTTCATTACCTCTTGCCTTAGGTCAATGCAATCATCTGTTTTGTGCCCGCGTTTCTGGTGGAATTCACAGAGGGCATCGGGTTTTCTGGTGCTTGGATCAAACCTCATCTTTGGCGGCCACTTCACCTTTGTTCTGAGTTTCTCCAGGGTGTAGACTATTTCTGCAGGTGAAACACAAAAGTTGTGAGCAGATAACGGGGGGGAATACATCTCTTGTTTGTGTGAGTCCCCGTTCTTATCCTAGATGGGCCGTCATCATAGCAGGATGAAAGAGGGATGATGTGTCTGATGTAAGGCTGATGTCATTCTCAGTTTGGCCGTGAAATTAGTTGATCCCTCCTCATGTTATCTATTCGTTCTTTCTTGGGTTCGGAATTCGAATTTTACCAGGATGAGCCATCGAGTTGGTCTGTTGAGGTCGTCATTGTCTGCCCGGACTTCGGCATAATAGGCATTATGGATTTTGTCCCAAGTGGTTGGAGGGTACTTCATCAACCGGCTTAGAAATTTTCTAGTCGCTCTTAAACCCTCTCTGCTCAACCCATTCTAAAAGTCTACGATTGCCATCCCTTTGGATACATTTGGTAAGGTCATCCTTACCTTGTTGAATCGGGTGAGGAAGTCCCTTAATTCCTCTCCTGGGGATTGCTTGATGGCGAAGATGTCGTTTACTCTTGTTTCGGCTTTCTTGGCCCCGGCATGGAGTTTGGAACCAAAATGATAGTTTTTTGGACTGAAAGCACCAAAATAGGTGAAAAACTACTTGTGACCTTTTTATATATAGCGCATGAAATACAGGCGCTATACCTTAATGACACGTTTGTCCGTTAAGGTATAGTGCATGTATTACATGCGTTATATCTGATTTTCAAAAGGCGGTCAAAGTACAGCTATAGCGCATATATTAGATGCACTATACTTGAATTTGAAAAGACAAATACGTATAGCGCATCTAATATATGCGCTATACCTGTTTTAGAAAACGGGTCAGTCTCCTTCTTCGGGACAGAAGACAACCCCCCCTTCCCCCCCATTTTTAAAAGCTTCAAACTCCATTGGAGTCCACCCCTCCCCCGAAATTATGTCCCGTCATTATTTTAGTGATCTAACACCCGATCCAAGGCGTTGTCGTGTAAGGGAGCTCTTTTATTGCCATATTCGGTGGTCAAATCTTCATTCTTTCTCAATTCAAAAAACTCCAAAAAAGAGGTATTCCGAATCACTTTTGTAATATAACTTATGTATATAATTGACTAATTATTTATTTTTACTGTATTGTATGTTTTTCATGATCGTTTGTTGTAATATTTATTTTTTTATTTTTTATCCGGATTAGTTATTTATGCGCAAAAAATTATGAAAATTGTATATTGTTCATTTGTTGAATAATTAGTGTTAGATGTGACTTTTAGCGTTGTACATACAATAATATATGACTTTAGGCTTGTTTAGTGCCCTTTAGTGTTATGTAGTACCATTTAATATTATGTAGTGCCCTTTAGCGTAGTAGAAATGATAATAAATTTTAATTTATATTAGTTGATGTTGTTTATGACCATTTAGAGTAGTGTGACTTTAGTGCTCTTTAGGATTCTTTAGTGTAGAATACATTCTACGTATCATCATTAACAAACCCGGTTAGAGTAGTCAATTATGGATCAAATTTTAATCAATTATAAGTGTATAGTAAATGTATTATTAGATAACAATCAAAAATTATATATGAATCATAAAATAATTAGTTGGCAGTGCAAAAGAGGCGTTGCCAGATTTTTATGTAAAATATAAAAGTTAACAAACAAATCGTTATGAATGAAATAAATACTTAATAGTAAAGTTTTAAAAATAATATCAAATAGTTAAACAAATTAAGTATTTAGTATTGTTTTAATCAGGAATAAAAATTGATAGTACGTAAAAGATATTATGCCCTTTTTTGTTTGTTTAGCAGTATTAAATTATGATATAAATTGGTATGAACACAAAAAAACTTTAATATTTTTTTTAAATGAATAATTATTAAAATATTGAGATTAGTTTATAAAATTAAATATTTAATTTTCTTATAACCCAAAAACATCGGGGGAAAAATTGACAGTTCAAACAAAACACTGGCGAATCTTAGTCGGAAAATCTAAGAAACTAACATATAAATAAATATTTTATTTATCAACCTAAGTAATAATATATAAAATTAACGCATATTATTAATATAAAAAATATCGCAATATATTTAAAGATGTTAACCGATTAAAGAGAAAAATACTTTAATTAATGTTACTCAATTTACAGACATCGTGGTGGATCCTCCGTCAGTGCATCCTGGACCTGACGTTCTAGAGCTACTGTTGCTCCATGGTGGCCATAGTTCTTCATACACATGGGATGGTAAGTTGTTGTCCCAGACCTTCCACACTAGACGTATAGACGATCTTTGGGAGTTCATTAGGGACCACCCACCCATGCCTTCACCAGACGGGGTTTTACCATATTATAGAGATCGGTCGGTTGTAGTTTGACTAGCCCCTGATCATAGCTATGATAGAGAAGTGGAGACCGGAGACTCACACATTTTATCTATTGATTGGCGAGGTTACCATCACGCTACAGAACGTGGAGGTTCTATTCGGGTTGCCCGTTGATGGTATGGATGTCATCTACCCGCAGGCTCTTAGGGATTATACGAGAGAGGACTATCTACATATGTTGCAGAGGCTCACCGGTTACCAGCTTGCGTAGCCGACTACTATGAGTGGTGTTAGTCGATTGCAGTTGTCGCCTGTTAGGCAGCATCTGGTAGCGCTGCACGCAAAGATTACCGATGACTCACCGGTAGAGGCTATTGAGCGGCAGACGAGGCTGTTTCTGTTGATGATGTTTGGTGGTATTATTTTCCCGAACACTTTGGGAAACCTTGTTAGCTTGCGATTTTTACATCATTTGGAGCAGCTATATGAGTTAAATACGTACAGCTGGGGTGGAGTTGTTCTAGCCTACCTTTAATGGCAGTTGTGTAGGGCATCCCTGAGTACCATGAGAGACGTCACCGGTTTTATTTTGCTGATGCAGGTGATAACATTATCAATTCTTTTAAAAATTATAATAGAAATAGTACAAAATCACTCAAATTTACGTCCACATTCAATATTAGGTTTGGTCTTGGGAGTGGTTCTTGCAGATCCAGCCCACTCTCCCACCGATAGCTCCAGATACACCACCTCCACCATTTCTACCACTTGCTAGGAGGTGGGTAGATAGGTGAGGTTGCGCCCGCAAGGTCGAGGCTCGACATCATCTCCCTTATTATAGGGATCTGTTGGATTTACTTGAAGGCACTCAGGTAAATATACGACTAAGTTTGTTTGATAATGCTTGATATATCTTGTGTTTACTCACGATGTTTGCGTTTAATAAATAGTTCATGTGGAGACCATACATCGACGAGCTCATCGTTGGATTTCCAGTTTATTGCTCACGCGATCGAGTTATGTGGATTTCTTCAGTCCCACTTATATGTCTCGATATAGTCTAGCATCATGCCACCGACGAGTCCTTCGACAGTTTGGTCGACGCCAGCTTATACCTATTCCGCCCAGTTGGCATTCCACACATTATGAGCGGGATGATCGCAGCAAGGTCGACCATACATACTTGGCCTGGCTAGAGGCCCAGATAGAGGATTGGGATCAGAGATATGGCCTGATTCCGCCATACCATCCACATGACCATGTTGGAGAGGATTATGAGTACATGGTTTGGTATCGCCGTGTTACTTGCCTTCTGATCGGGAATCCCGTTCATCGCGATAGAGGTCAGTACGTTCCATACGCCGGGAGGCATGAGGCACTGGTATGTTACTTGGTATAGTTACTTATCACGTTACATTACTTTAACATCCTTCATTGATTAATATGTTATATGCTATGCAGGTTATTGGCTTACACCATATCTACCAGTTGGGACAAGAGATGCTACAGTATGCAGGCGACAGTGTGGCAGTTGTGCACGGGTTTGGCCGTCGGGTTGTTGATCATGTTACTTACACATTGAGAGCTGCCCGAGAGGATGCACGGTTAGGTTACGAGGCTGCGTATGTGAGGACTACCATTGATAAGTATGGATTTTGACTACTTATTTGTACCTTTTTACTTTTGTTTTAGTATGAAAGTATTAATTTATGTTCCCAAAACTAATGAAAGTGTGAAAATTGCAAGAATGTTGGAAATTTGGGCTCTTATGAAGAAATCCGACTCAAAAAGGAGTGATCCGACCCACAAGGCAAGAAGGGGCGTAGCATACTAGAAGTGCGATCCGCAAAAGTAATTATGCGGCCGCAAAGTTCTCTTTGCAGTCGTAGAACTGATGAAGAATCCCAATAGTACATGAAGCAGAAGTGCGGACCGCACACAATTTGTGCAGCAGCAGAATATGGTCCGCATTGACAAGAATTAAAAAGTTCAGAGAGTGTCCAAATGACCAAGACTGAAGTCTTTCCTGAAGTGTGGACCTCACATGAATTGTGCGGCCGCGGAAGCTGAATTGCAGCCGAAGATCAAATTGTGCGGCTGCAAAATCCATTCCCTGCAGAATCGAGCAATGTGCAGACCGCACATGGAATTGTGCGGCCGCAGAACCTCCCGAGGGGCATTTTTGTCAGCGAATTTTAAGCCACTATAATAGACGGGGATCTTAATTTTAGGTCAATTTTCGAAGTTCTAGCAGCTGTAGTTTTCCATTTTAGGGAATTTGTGACCATTTTGGGATAAAAACATCATAGTTTATTATTTTAATTTATATTATGGGTTTCTTCTTTGTTTTTTTGCATTTTCTACTATGAGTAGCTAGACATTTACTAGGGTTATGACCCAACCCTAGTGTGTAAACCTTATGGATATTTAATTTAATGCTTGTTTATGATCGGGTGTTTATTATTTAATCTTGTTTATGCTTTAATTTTAGAATTAATGGTTGCAAACATTGATTCATGCCTTTTTGACTTGGTCTTTACTTGAGAAGGAGGGACATAGTCTAGGAAAACTTGGCTAACAAGAAACTGGGCTAGTTAAGGATTTGACTAGCCTAATTAAAGGATTTTAACAAGATAAAGGGAAAACCCGACTTGAGCTCATATCAACCATTTAGCTTGATACCCATTTAGGCTTGAGAAAGCCAAATTGGGCAAAATCACTCTATGACCGAGAGGCATTGAGTGGGTAACTTAGAGTTGAGAACTATAATATACCCTGATTAATAAAATAAGTGTTAATGTACTTAATCCATTAGGCGAACACCTAGGTGAAGGTTACATCCCTAGGCTTTTTAACCATTTGGTAAAAATAACAAAAATAATTACTCGCTTTCTAGTTTCTTCTCATTAGTTTACAATTGTTAGTGTTAATTTAGAATTATAAAACAAAACCCCTTGTTTCGAAGAGCAATTGAGTTATTTAATTTACTCTCATCAAGTGTACACACTAACACCCATCACCCATATTAAACTCCCTGTGAAAATCGACCCCGACTCTTGTTGGGTACTATTCTTCCAACGACTGTTTTCACTCACTATTAAGTGTGGATTAGATGTGGATCAATTTTTGGCATCGTTGATGGGGAGCTAAAATGGTTTTTGCTATATATTTGAGTGTGTTTTTGGAATATCTTCTTTCCCTTCCATGTTACTAACTTGTTTAAGAAATTATAGGTACAAACATGGCAAACAATGATCTCGAAAATTTGCCTTTGGGGGAATTGGACAACAAGGAGGAACAATTAGATGAGGTACCTCAAGTGCCACAACGAAGAGGCCGGGGTCCACAAGACAATGTGCCCGTTCCACCCCCACCTCCACCACATCCACCACAGGTGACTCCACAACGGATATTGCCCAATGAAGGTTATGCTAGTGCAATAATCTCTCCCTGTATTAGGGCGGGCAACTTTCAAATCACCAGTGTGATGCTCACCTTGCTTGAGCAACGGGGTTTCTTTATCGGCTCTCCAACTCAAAATGCTTACAAACATTTAAAAGGCTTTATGGATACATGTTGGGGGAGCAAGTAAAATAATATTTTCGATGATGCATTGAGGCTAAGTGGTTTTGATCAAGATGATTCTTACAATGAGCAAGAGTAAGAAGTGCAATATATGAACAATTTTCAAGGGCAAAGAAACAACTTCCAAGGCCCGAACCAACAATGATGGCGACCATAAAACAATCATGGCAATTGGAATTCTAACAATCCAGAGAATTGGCATAACAACGACAATCAAGGAAATTAGAGTGGAAACAACCAAGGAAATTGGGGAGGAAACAACCGAGGTGGTTGTGGTAACAATCAAGGCAACCGGGGGTCGGGTTTTGAAAGGCCCAAATGTATCAACAACCGAGCAACCCACCTCTATATCCTTCCCATGGTTTGATTTCTTCAAACAATGAGATGTGATGTATTGAGAGTATGTTCAAGAAAATGATGGAAATGAATGCCGATTCGGGTGTCCAACTTGCATCACACAACGTATCAATCCGCAACTTAGAAGTTCAAATGGGGCAAATCACTCAAACTCTAAATTCTCGTCCTAAGGGTGCACTACCAAGTGACACGGTGGTAAATTCAAATAGTGGTAACAATACGGGGCATGCCATGGAGGTTATCACAAGAAGTGGAAGAGGCGGGAATGCACTCACCTCAAGTGGAAGGAGACTTGTTGATGATGATCAAGTAATGTAAGAAGAATATATCCCGAACAATGTTGCTCAATCAAATGAGGAATTTTGGATTGATATTGATGATAGTGTGGAAGAGACTCAAGAGAAGGTGAACCCGCCTAGGAAATACATCATTAACATACCGAATCCGGTAGTGCAAAAGGTAAAGGCACCATTACCTAAGTCTCCACATCCATACCCTCAAAGACTTGCCAAGCAAAATGGTGAGAATCAATTCAAGAAGTTCATTCAAATGATGAAGAGTCTTTCAATCAATGTGCCATTGGTCGAAGCCAATTTTTAATAACTAATGCAGATTTGTTTGCCTTCAGCCATGTAGATATGCTGGGCATCCCTAAGGAGATCTCTACACACAAATTGAACGTCGACCCATTCTATCCCCCTATAAGGCAGGTTAGACAAAATTTCAACCCCATCATCAATGATGTCGTCCACGAGGAGGTTGAAAAGCTATTAAAAAAATGGCTCATCAGGGAGTCAAAATACCCCAAGTGGATAGCCAATGTGGTGATGGTCAAAAAGAAAAACGAGAAATGGAGGATGTGTTTAGATTTCAAAGACTTGAACAAAGCATGCCCAATGGATTCATTTTCGTTGCCATATATCGACCAACTCATCGACGCAACGGCCGGGCACGAGCTGCTGAGTTTCCTGGACGCATACTCGGGCTATAACCAGATACTCATAGAAGAAGAAGACCAGGATAAACCATGTTCATCACCCACTAAGGAATATATTGTTAGAGGGTCATGCCGTTCGGGTTAAAGAACACAGGAGCCACCTATCAGAGATTTGTCACAAAAATGTTCAAAGACCAACTCGGCAAAACCATGGAGGTATACATCGACGACATGCTGGTCAATTCCGTGAGGACAAAAGACCATATATATCAATTGAGGGAAACTTTCGATAAACTAAGACGGTATAGGATAAAACTAAATCCAGAGAAATACGCATTTGGTGTAGCCTCGGGAAAGCTTTTGGGTTTCTTAGTGTCACAATGAGGGATCGAAATCAACCCAGTCTAAATAAAGTCTATTGACAAGATACCTAAATAACTAACTACTAAGAAACATATCCAAAGTTTGACTGGTCGAATCTCCACCCTATCGAGATTTATCTTGCGGTCGTCCGATTGATGTCACATATTTTTCGGCGTACTCTAAAAGGATAAAAGTCTCGAGTGGACGCCCGACTCCGTACAAGCTCTGTGAGAACTAAAGGTGTATCTGTCATCACTGCCTCTACTCTCGAAGCCTATACCCAGGGAACACCTCCTCGTCTACCTCGACATCTCCGAAGTAGCAGTAAGTGTGGTCATAGTTCGAGAAAATAAAGATACGCAATATCTTATTTATTATATTAGTAAAACACTCATTGATGCGGAGACGAGGTACCCCCACCTCGAGAAACTGGCCCTGGCACTGTTGTAGCTTCACGAAAGCTTAAACCCTATTTCCAGTGCCACCCTATCTCGGTCGTTATCACTTTTCCTTTAAGAGTCATTTTACATAAACCTGAGCTATCGGGGAGGCTGGCCAAATGGGCCATCGATCTAAGCGAGCACGATATCACATACTATCCTCGAACAAGGATAAAGTCGGAGGTGCTCACCAACTTTGTCACAGACTTCAGCGTAAAAGTAATGCCCGAGGTTGAGAAAGAAGCCGCTCATGCTTCTCTCCAAACACAATACCTCTGGGTACTGTACACCGATGCGCATCGAACGCGTCTGGATCCGGACTGGGACTCATACTCGAGGTCCCTACCGGAGAGGTAATTTGCCAATCCATAAGGTGCCCAGATATAACTAACAACAAGGCCGAGTATAAGGCCGTAATTTCAAGGCTAGGACTAGCACTAAAATACGGGGCAAAGTGACTGAAACTCCACTGTGATTCTTAGCTCGTGGTTAACCAGGTTACAGAGAATTACCAAATCAAAGAGCAAAGTTTGCAAAAATATCAAGGCAAGATCTACAAGTTGCTGCCCAAATTCGACGAATGCCAGCTCGACCGAATCCTACGAGCCTAGAATGCCGAAGCATACAACCTTTCCAAATTGGCCACAGCCACCAAAAGGATCATAACCGGTGATAATATCATAATCCACCTCCTCAACTCGTCACTAGACCAAATCGAGGTAAGATCTTTAAGTTTAACTTGGGACTGGCGCAATTGTATTATTTCTTACTTGCAGGGCGACACCCTCCCAAGCAACAAAAAGAAAGCTAGAAAACTAAGAATGTAAGCAGCCAAATACAACCTCCTTCATAACGACCTGTATAAGAGAACGTACTGCGACCCTCTGGTGAAGTGTTTGGGTCCAAACCAAACCCAAAGTGTTCTCCAAGAAGTCCATTGCGACGCTAATTCTGGTGATCGAGCACTCGTTAGGTGCCTCATACAGACAAGATACTACTGGCCCACCATGAAAACAAATGCCTTGGAATTTGTGAAAAAATGCAAACAATGTCATAAATACGCCCCAATAATTCACTAAGCAAGCGAACATCTTCATTCAGTCACCTCCCCATGGCCTTTTATCAAATGAGGAATGGACATCGTGGTCCCCCTCCCGGTAGGGCGAGGTAATGTACGATGTCTTTTAGTTTTAACTGACTATTTCTCTAAATGGGTGGAAGCAGAAGCATTCGCCCAAATACGTGATCAAGAGGTAATCAACTTCATATGGAGAAATATTATCTGCCGATTCGGCCTACCCAAGTAGATCAGCTGCGATAATGGACCCCAATTCACGGGAAAGAAAACCACCGAATTCTTTGATAAATGGCACATTAAGAGGATACTTTCAACCCCTTATCACCCAGTGGGCAATGGGCCGGAAGAATCCTCCAACAAGTCCATATTAAACATCATGAAGAAAAAACTTGAAGAAGCCAAGAGACTATGGCCGGAAATACTCCAGGAAGTATTATGGGTGTACAGAACCACCCCAAAGACGAGCACAAGAGAGACACCCTATTCTATGGTCTACGGAACATAAGTAGTTATATCTGTCGAGGTCTGAGAGCCCACCCTAAGGTACTCCCATGAACGCGGCACCAACAATGACGAGAGTAGAAGGCAAGAGCTCGATGAGATCGATGGATGAAGAGACATGTCGTACATAAGAATGGTCACCCAAAAGCAGTAAATAGAATGTTATTACAACAAAAAGGCAAAGGTTCGTCAGCTCAATGTTGGGGAATACGTACTCAAAGACAAAACCCAAGCAAGCAGAGATCCACGAGAAGGAAAACTGGGACGGCCTGTACAAAATTCTACGCAAATCAATCAAGGGTTCATTCCAACTAGAGACAATGGAAGGAAAACAGTTACCAAACAATTAGAATAGCAGCCACCTCAAATAATTCAACTTCTAAAAAGGAGAAGCACCCCCCAAGTCTCACTCTTTTTCCCTGAGTTTTGTCCCATTAAGGTTCTCTCAAGGAGCTTTTTAATGAGGCAACGGAAGGGACACTTCGAGTTGAAGTATGCGAAGAATGGACTGATTTATCTTTCATTACCCGACTCCTTAAGACACTCCAAGTCAAACAATGAAGGGACTAAATATACCGGGACTGGGACTGGGAACGTCAGCCAATTCCCAAAGTTTGTAACTTTCTCCAATTATGTAATCAAAGAAACAACGTCAAAGTAATAGAAACTTACGTTTATCAAAACCGCCTTAACCAAAGGTTAAGTTCGACCAAGTTCGAACAACAACTACCGGCTCTCGGCCGTGAGTTGACAAAAGGTTAAGTTCGACCCAGCTCGAACAAACACCTATCAGCCCACGGCCACAACTTAACAAAAGGTTAATCTCGACCAAGTTCAAACAACACCTACCGACCCTCGGTCGCGATTTGACAAAAGGTTAAGTTCGACCTAACTCGAATAAATACCTATCGGCCCTCGGTTTCGTCTAAGCTCGAATAAACACCTATCGGCCCTCGGCCATAATTTAAGGAAAGTTTAAGTTCGACCCAGCCAAACAAATACCTATCGGCCCTCGACCACAATTTAAGGAAAGGTTAAGTTTGACTAGCTCGAATAAAACCTACCAGCCCTCGGCCACAACTTAACAAAAGGTCAAATTCGACTAAGCTCGAACAAACACCTATCGGCCCTCAGCCACAATTTAAGAAAAATTTAAGTTCGATCGAGCTCGAACAAACACCTACCGGACCTCGGCCACAACTTGACAAAAGGTCAAATTCATCCAAGTTCAAACAACATCTACTAGCCAAATCCAAACGAAGAGACATACTCGACCTATGTAAACAAAGGGCCGATATGGCCCATAGATATTTGGCTCCAAGGCAACGACCAACTAGAAGACAACAACAATAAAAAAAGAGCAGAAAGCATAACGGGCAAACAACAAAAGCAAAAATATACAAGTGCAGAAACAAATCACAGGAATGGAAGAAATTGCAAGAAACAACTTTAATATTTCACATGTAAATAAAGAGTTTTTTACAAAGGCTCTTGAAGATGCCGACAAAAATACACAAAAAAAGTTAAAAAGAAAAATGACTGGACATCTCCATCACGACCTTCTGTGCCCTCACCAGCTCGATCTCTAACAACATCATCACCCCGGCCACCGATACCCTCACTGTCTCGGTCCCCGGCATCCTCTCCAACCTCGTCCTGAGGGTAAAGGGAATCATACCAGGCATCCTCCTCAAGCCGATCTATGCCCTCTTCCCCATCCTCCTCGTCAAGTCAAGGCATAGCAAGGTTGTACCCACAAACGACCCGAGCTTCACGAGCCTTAACTCGGGAATCCTCAAGGGCTGCCTTAGAAACGCAGCCCACTGCATGCAAGTACTAAGACATATCTAGTCGGGCCTAGGCATGGATCCACGCTTCGTACAACTCCCAAGAGATGCTGGGGAAATCATGAGCATTAGGAGAAAAAGGCCACGTAAGTAGTTGGGCCCTATAAGTCTCCAGAGTGGTAACTCGGTCATGAAGGTAAGAGTTTTCCCTGTCCAGCTCCCCGATCTTCTCCTCGAGCCGGTTCTTCTTAGCTCTCACCGTCGACTGATCATTTTCCCGCTCAGCCCAAAGAGTCTTGTTCGCCAACTTGAGGATATCCTCTTTCCTCTGAGCGTCCAATCGAGAGGACTCCGCCCTCTCGAGCCCCTCCCGCTTCTCGACAATCTCACCCCTGAGAGCCTCCACATGGAACTGGCATTCTTCAGGTTGGGCTCGCAACCGGACCACTTGGGCTTGAATATAGTTGCATTGGGCCTCCACGCCCCTACTGAGTTTGAGCTCCTCTTCTTTGCTCCTCAACGTCCCCTCAAAGATGCTGCACTTCTCTACGACCTGCATTAGCTCTTCATCCCTCTTCTTTAAGTCCTCCCTTAGGGCCCCCGCACATCGTCGCCCTTACAAAGTTGACTTCAGAGATCCCGGTATTTATCGTGGTATTCCGTATATTTCCTATTCAACTTCACAAATATCACTTTACGCCTTTTCTCTCCTTCCAGGAGCTCTCAATCTCTAGAATAACCGTCTGCAAGTCAAAGGAAAAAGATCAAAACTTAAAATAAGATAAGGCATTATTAAAAGGTCGTACAACAGTACTTACCTTGAGAGCAAGGCCGGCAATGCTCTTTGACACAAACCTTTCGTCTATATCCTTGAGGGTCTTACCTTCAACGTTAGAATAGAGAGGACCGAGGGCAGGGACTGCCTCTTTGGTGTTCACCAGCAAATCACGATCCATTGGGATTGTGTTGGTCCTCGAACCTCCCTCCAATCTCACTCGAGCTGGGTGAGCCCATCATCGATCATTTTTAAGTCATCCAAATCAACATCAGAGCCCGACTTGTCACTATCCTCGGCAATAGTCTTCCCCTATCGCCAGTAGGCGAAGAGACGTCCATAGTCACTCGAGAGGTTAAAGCCTCCTCTTATCGTGGAAGTGCTTGGCTGCCACCAACATCCACCTCTTCGGTCTCTCTCCCCTCGGAATGTAAGGGCACGCCTACACTGGCTTCTAATGGTCTCGAGGCCTCGAGGCTCGGCTCTATATCATCGTTAAAAAGAATTGTCGTTGTCTCACATAACGTGAAACTTTCTTCCGTAACGTCAATGGCTGAAGAAACTCTGCCACCCACTTCCATGGGCCTCCTTTTTTGAGGTTGAAGATCTCTGTCACTGGGAAAGTGTTCGTCGTCCTTGTCAACAAGTGAAATAAATAGAAGAGCATAGGTCGCTATAGTCAGAATATGGATAGGGGCGGAAACAGTGACAGCTGGAGTCAGGACAAAGGCATAAGTGGCAATAGCTGAGACATGGGCGGAGACTGAAGGTGTGGTGGCCTTCCTCTTCTAGAACTAGGGTACGAGGGCCCTCGATCTCCTCTCATCCCCTTTGACCGAACCTAGAGAAAAATTGAGAATGAAGGGATCAGCATAAAGGACAGTCATAGACGGAACAAGTAAAACATTGACGATAGGGAAGAGATTACCTGTCGAGGGGAGAGACGATGTATATTTCTGGAAAAAACTCGACCAGTCATGTATCCCCGCCGAATAGGGAAGGGTTTGTCTGACCCAGTCGGCAATATGGGTCACTAACTGGAGAGGTCGTATAGTAGATGCAAAAAAAGAAGAGCTGATTAACCAACCCACATCACGAAATGTTAAAAAACACAAACAACACGAGCACTTACCGGTAGGGTTCCAGGCCTTAGGGAAGTCGGCGGCAACGGATACGACATCGATCCTGATAAAGAAATAATCGAGCCAGAAGTGCCGACTAGCCTTGTCGTCCATCCTCACCACCAAGCATATTCCCCCATGGTGGTGAAGATTCAGCAACGTCCCTCGATAGAAATGGGGGGGCGAAAAGGTGCACCAGGTGGCGTACCGTAATCTCGACCTCGGCCAATTCGGTGAACTTCACCAACATTTTAACCACCTTGAAAATGTAAGGGGTGAGCTGCACGGGGCACACGTTATAATGGCAGCACAATTCTTCTATCAACGGTAGAAAAGGGAAGGAATAGCCGATTGTGAACGAATAGGCATAAAGGGAACAAAATTCTGGACGATGGACTCGCACTTCATCGTCACCCGTAGGGACTAATTCTACGTGATCAGGAAGGCTGAGCCTAGCCTTAAATTTGGCTATACATTCGACCATAATTGTAGATTGAAACCTCTCATTCACCACTTCCGGTGCCTTGTGGAAATCGGGTTTGGCATCGGGGTACCGAGGTATAATCTCTTCCACAGTAGGGAGGGTTTCCTCCTCAACAACAACAACAATGTCTTTCCCTTGATCATGGAATATGACATCTAAAAGGACAGAATGATCCTCCATATGGATATCATATAAGAGGTTCAGCATTATAAAGGGGGACAAATAAGTAGAGAAAGCAACAGAAAAATGGTAAAATCTTACAAAGAAGACGAATGATTTTTGCTTGAGAAATAGAAAGAGTGTGAAAACTTCAAATTCAACGAGCCCTCCCCTATTTATAAGGTTTGGGGATACCAGAATCGAAATGGCTGGTCTTGATTAGCACAAAGATCGAAACGGCAGAACCAATCAAGGGCCACACGAGAATCGATGCAATACGTCGGGAATCAGCATCATCATGACGCATGACGTCATGACGTCACTCCATCTCTTGGACCAAAAGGGGTCCAGTAAATCACTCAAGAAAATTAAAGTTTGAAATACGCGGCCCACAGAGAGCCACGTTGTCTGCTCATCATGATGACTATGACCCGTATTGTCCGCTCGATAAGATCGACTACGAATGACATTAATTGCTCATTGAACTCGCATGCGAGGACGACCTCAACAAGTGGATGGACTAACTATATGTGCAAAAATTATCTTTGATATGAGTAAACCATATCAGAATTAATAAGGCCTTCATGGTTTGCCAGGTGTTACCAGTATGACTTCAACAAAGGCCTGCCCAAAGTCGAAGTGGTCCCCTAAGAGATGAAGGGCAGCAGGGTCGATAAGTCATTGAAGATCAAGGTCGAGATCGAGCATTCATCTTATACAGTAATAACGACTAGTTTTAGGATAAGACACTAAAGAGAATAGTCTATTTGATATTCTCTGTACCTGTACTATTAGGGTTTTTAGGTATATGTTCCATATAAATAAAAAGAGACAGAAGGATAGGGGACATAAGATATTCACTTGTAAGAAAACATATTGACTTTCTTTGTTGAACCTGGCTTTATTGTAAACATACAATATATACCTTTTTCTTAAGGTTCTTGTCTAACTTCTCACCATGATCCAAGAACGATCCGAATATTCAAAGGCTCATAGATCATTCATCATTGTCAGAAAGAATATCCTCAGATCTCACCCTTTTTGGGTTACTCTGATGGTAGACTATAATCTCGTATTTTAGTCGCTTATTGCACTCTAATTCACTGCACTTTACTTATGTTGACTTTTAATTGGTAGTTTTTTGTACTTATTATGTGTTTTATGCTTTGTAGGAGTGATTCCGAGCTATCTAAATATTATGGAGCTAATTTGAGCTATTTGGAGCTTTGAAGTTTGAGTAAAAGCCCAATTTATTAAGCCGGGATTGTGTTCGGGGGTCGAGAATCAAGTATGGACGTCAAAACAAAAGCAAAAGAAACACTATGAGAAATTTGCACTGCTGCGGCGTGGTGTGCCACAACAGTGCATGGTTTACTTCTAACAGAAGTTGAGCTCTCTCTGGATTTCCTCACTAATGGCTCGCATGGCGCGTCATCTACTAAGGAGGAGTTGGAAGACAACAAGCACATGGATTTCATCATTCCTTCCTCACTCAAGACCCGAGTTTGGATTGAATTTATGTTTTCCTATACTTTAATTTTATTTGTGATGAATTTCTCTATATCTATGGAGTAGTTCCATTTAGGGTTTGATGGATTTAGTGTATTGATGATTTTTTGTGCATTATAACTCTAGTTTTATGTATTGAATCATTTTTGGATGAATTAATTATTGCATTTATAGTCATTTGTTCATGTATTCGAGAGAGGCATAACTTGTGATATCTTTCCATTATATTATTGGTTGATTTCATAGATTCTTCTAAGTAATCGAAAGAGGCTAGTTGAATCATTGATTAAATCTAGTTAGGAGAATAATCGAAATAGGTTTTCCTAAAGACCAATCCATTACGCATTCTTGCATATCTTCGCGTGCTTAAATTGGTTCATCTTGTGAGGTTAAGACTTCATCGAGAGAGGAGTTTTTGCTGAACGTTTGAAGTAATAATTAAGTGAATTCGAGAGACTCACTTGAACATTAGAAATGAATTATCTAGAGTTAGATTCCGAATAATTGTCTTGCACCTATCCTATCAAAACCCTATCCTCTCCCATTGATAACCTTCTTTGCTTATTCCTTGTTTCAATTGTCATTAGTCAATAGCTTTAGATTCTTTGTAATTTTAGTTAGACATCTTATAAATCTCAACTGTTGATCATTTTGGATAGCAACTAAGCTAGAAACGACGAGAACACTGTTTAAATCCAATTCCTATGTATACGATATTATACTATACTATATTTGATTAGCGAGCAGAATTTAAGTGTGTGTTTTGCGCTCATCATAGTCACATGTTCTTATTTACTTAAATGCTATTCATTTCTTTTTATTGTTATTTAATATTATCTCTTATCTTTTTGGATTTCTGAACATTTCTAGTTTATCGTCATTTATCACTAGCTAAGTAAAACATATATCATCATACTACAAAGTCAGTTACAATATCGTTTAGACATTAATATTGGCTAAGATTGACTCTATTTTATGAAATCTAATTGTTTAGACCTAGATCAAAATTTTGGGTCAAACAAAAATGATGGCTGCTATAATACTGAGTTTGTTCATGTTTCTCACCGGCCGCTACTCAAGCACCACACCAATGATATGGTTTATATCAACGTTTAGAACCCAACATATGCACTCTTCATACATTTCCTCAAGTTTTAAGCTCGTGCCGAGATTATTTTAAATATTCATGTGGCTCTTTGTAACATCCTCGCCTCAAAACTTGACTCTAATGCATTCTACGCTATGATTCATTCTTTGTGCCAGCTCAAAAATCAAGGTCTCTACCAATCCTTTGCAAATCGTGTGCCCTCACCAACAAACCACAGAGAAAGTAGTCCACACACTCAATATAAGTTCAAGTATATTTTAAGGACTCAAATCGGAAGAATTTTCTCACTCTCACGAAGAAACTCTTATGCCACCCAAGTTCATACCATAGGCTTGCCCGTAGTGTAAGTATTTACTAGTTTAAGCCTGCAAAGTCTAGGATCAAGTAGGACTTTATAGGTTGTAATGTAGGCTGAAGGACGAGTAGTATATATTTGAGAAAATAGTGACTAACCCTCCTAAGCACTTTAATACACTACACTTCACTTTTAAGCACTTTCTTTTCATGACCAATTCGATGTCTTGCCATGAAACCATACACATTTAGGTCATTCTTCATTACGCACATCAATATATAGATACTCACTAGCCCAGACAAAGATATGCGAGGTGTTATTTATTTATTTTTCTTTTTTTTTCTTTCACTCTCCTTAATTTGGTATTTTCGGCTAGTACTTTTTTGTTTGTTTGTACATAAGTGCAACTTTTGGCCTTTTTATGGTTCCACTCAAAAGTTACTCAATCTCTTTCTTTACTTTTATAGCTATATAAGTGCTTTCAGAGGTAAAGGTTCAACAAGATTGATTAAGAACAATGAGGATTCGACTTGTAATGTGGTCGCCAAAGAAAAGGTCTACATGCTCAAAAGAGGTGACTATGAACAATATCAACACTTGTAGGTAAATAGGCTAAATGGTCAATCCAATAAAGCCTATATCACTTCCCAAACTTACAAGACTTAGGGTTTGTTTGGTATGAAGGAAAATATTTTCCGTAAAATGTTTTTCAATTTTCCCATGTTTGGTTGGTTTAAATAGTTTGGAAAACATTTTCCTTATGAACTCATTTTCCTCCAATTGGAGGAAAATGTTTTCCTTATCAAGAGAAGGGAAAATATTTTTCAAAACTCCTTTTCAACCTTCCCCACCCTCACCAACCCACCCCACACCCACCTACCTAACCCTACACCCTCTATTTTTTTCATTAAAATGGCATGTTATTATGCTTTAATTATTTGTAGAGAGTTTTCACTAACTCCAGTTGATACCTCTCAAGAAAATTCTGATAGGCAATTCATTGGTTGGTTAAAAGAAAAAGTGAGTACTAGTTAACATTTATATTTTTCAAACATTCTGTCATAGCTATTTATTAACATCGTGTTATATTAAGTGGCTAACCAGAATTTTGCCGGTATATTATTAATTTAGGAGACAAGTACAAGAAACTCGGTCAATAGGTCTAAGTTGAGTATGCCTCATCGTACGGGTAGTAAACCAATTAGGAAGATCATTTATGAATTGGTGAGTAAATCTTATAATTCTATTAAGAAACCTCATCTTTGTTACAAAGATTTCTTTGACTTGTTTATTTTAATGTGAAGGGAGGTAAAGATGGTAATCCACCAGATGTGGCAACTTTTGTTTTTAGACTCGTAAGAAGAAGAACAAGCTTGTCGAACCTGAAACCAATGAGAAATATGTATGTTTATTGATAAATTTTAATTTATATTATTTATTTATTGTGTTGTATTATTTTAATTAAATTATTTTTTATTTTACAGGATAAAATCAAAGAATTTGTGCAATCTGAATCGTCTCTTACAAACATTGAGGTTGTAGAAAAGTGCTTTGGACCTCAACGAAAGAGTCATGTAGCTGGATTTGGTGGTGGGATAACTGCTAAGGAGTT